>JAQGAF010005708.1:0-11572 GCA_034687865.1 Kryphioiulus occultus | reverse complement strand
GCTGTATGCATTTAGAAATGTATTTGCTGTGAATGTCTTGCCGCAAAATACATTTCCAATACATTTGCAATACATTTTCCAAAATGCATTTCCTTTTCATGTCGGCAGTGCACGTTAAAATAAGAGGTCAGTTCAAAAACTAAGGTAATTTATTTATTTTAAAAAGAATGAATTATTATTTTCCATATTGAAAAAATGCATTATAAATAGATATTTAAATATATTTGAATTTAAAAAATGCATTCCTAAATGCATCTGTACATGAAAATGTTTATTAATACCAAACAATTGAAAGTATTGGTACATGTACATCAAATTTTACAAACGTTCACTGGCTAATATGAACTACTCATAAAAAATACAATGCAAATGGGCTCTCAAGAATTATTTACTTATTACTTTAATTAACATCTTAAATTATGCATTTGGTTCGAGACATGACTATAAAAACAAAACATTTGAAAATCAGGGTGTCTACTAATTTCTGAAAACGAAATTCCCTGAGTTTTCCAGGTAAGTAGTCACCCTGTAAGTATTTTTTAGTAATAAACGAGGTACATTTTCAAGTGTTTTTATTTTTTGTATCATTTACGTAAAGATTTCCAGGTTTCCCATGCATTCTCAAATACACTAATTCGTGTATAATGAAATATAATTGTGAATACAGTTCCAAATACACTTGGAAGTATAATACAAATATATTTCGGTATACATTTTGAAATGCATTCCCAGGTTGTTCTGGGGCTCAATCTACATATATTCTAAAATGCATTCAAAATTCATAATATGCAATACATTTTGAAATGTATTTCAAAATACGTGTAGATTGAGACATTAATATATTGCAAAATGCATAGGAAAATGTATTTCCTGAGTATTCAACAATTTATATTGCAATGCATTTCATAGCACATTTCAAATGTATTGCAGAATGCATTTCATGATGTCTTTAGTGATTTTTGATATGCATTTTGAATGCATTTCAAAATACATTACAAGTGAAATTCCAAAATCCATGTATAATAGTTGTAGTTAAGTTGGACATTTCATGTTGTTAATAAAATTATTTTTACCAGCAAAATATACTTTTAAGTGTAATTGTTAATAACACAGTTGAATTCATTAACACACAGAATTTCAGTATTTATATATATTATCAAATGCATTGTTGAATGTATTTCGTGATGCGTTGTAAGATGCATTTTAAAATATATTACTAAAAGACATTATGCATTTAGAAATGTATTTGCTGTATATATTTATTATACATTTCCCAAATATTATATTTACAATACATTTCCCAATTTGCGATGCATTTCAAAATGCTTTTAAAATGTATTTCCTTTTGATATGGGCGTATAAACGATTCTGATTTACCTGAGCATCCTTTTGGGAAAACTTTCCGATTTCGGCGATAGTTTTATTTTTCTCTGACCATAAAGTCAATGATCTCTGGCTGCCATTATTATTTCTAGAATCCAAAAGTGGAGTATAAGATGTTGGATTTCGAAGATAGACTTTAAGACCATGTTTCTGAAAAAAACAAAAACGAAAAAAAAAATACTCGGTTATATTAATTTGCAATTGTTTCGCGTTATTTATCGACAGGAAAAAGCAAAATTTGCCATGTCGAATTAAATAAAAGAATAAACCGACCTTAAGCTCCAATTCCTTTGCTATAACAGGTCGGAGAAGACTTAATACGTAAGATGCTCTCGAAAATTGAAAACCTGAAAATCATAGTCATCATACAATTATGTTAAAATGGATTATATGCTATTGTGCTATTTAAAATGTCAAACTGAATAAGCAGTAAATGTGTGAATATAAGTGCGGCAAAAAACAACTGCAATCTCGTATTTCTTTTTGTACGAGTCTTGTCACAAATATTATACCCACATGTAATGATAATGCATTTAGAAATGCACCGTAAGACATGCATTGGAAAATATACATGTCTTATGTAATGCATAATGTGATGTATTCTGTTTGCAATGAAGAATGCATTTTGCGATTTATATTCCATGCATTGTAAAATGTCAAAACCTTACTATATTTCATAATTTCAAGGTTTGAAAAATTCCAATTCTGAATATAAAAAAACTATTAAATTTCATATACAAAATTTCCAAATATTCATAGGTAACTTAGAACTGGTAATGAAATAAAATTTAAAATTCAAAAATGTATCGATTTCAATGAATTTAATGCAATACTCATAAGTTTTGTATATGTAGTTTCAAATTCATGAATATTGTGAAATACAAAAATCAGAATATTTTAGTATGCATTGTATAATGCATTTTTGTGTAAATTACCAAATGTATTTCGTGCTGCGATAAAAACGACCAATATATTTGTAATATATTTTGTAAATGTATGCTCCAGGACATTCGGGTCAACACAACGTTGACATTGCAAGAAAAATTATTCATATTTGGCATTTGCAAACGCAATTGCATATCGATGAGCACTGCACTGGAATACAAAATTCGATAAAAGATTTTCTTGGTTAAGGAAATGTCCTTAGTATATATCCGGCTATTTCGCGAAATATTTTGTACGATTAGCAAAAGCATGCTAATGAAAGTGACTGGCAATCGCAAGCACCTTGAAACGCAAAAATGACAACATGATGCCAGTGAGAATGGACTCTTCCAGACACATAGGCTCAACCAATTCTGCAAATTGGGTGCATTTCCACATTAGTTGTCCTCCAAACGTCTGGAAACCATGTTGTGTCCGATTCAGCTGTACCACTTTCTCGTGCTGCTTTTCGTGAAGGTTGTGAATTGCCAAAATGAAACCGCCACAGAGCCTCCACCAGGAGTGAATATATCGACAGAGTGCCTTCCATCTTGTCCATGGAGCAACGGTCAAGACACAACCGTAAACGTTACCGATGCATGGTGTTCAGAAGTGGACTTTCCAGAGCCTGCATACCAATTCAAACTTCCAAAATGCAAAAATGTGACTGTGAAAAGCAGCGATTTCTTTATCAGTGAAAACCACCAGTTGATTCTGCAAAAGTATGAATTTCTGGTACCTCATTCGGAGTACCGGCTTGCCGCTGACAACCAAACTGCTACAATTTGTTACTCCTTAAGCCCACAGATGTACAACTGCAACTTGAAACTGCTGGATAAAAGAAAGTACTTATACTCGGAGGACTTCATTGGGCTGTACGACTGCAAGAGTAAGGAGCTCATAGCGCTTGGTGACTACTACGTGATACCGGGCAATTATGACATAGTTGCTTGTGACACATATTTGGCGTATGAAATGGGACTAGCACCACGCTGTCAATACGTTGACCTGGGTCCAACACAACACGAGTTTCTGGAAGACAAAACGACCATTCGGATGTTACCGAGCAATCGCATCATACGCAACGCTACGTATGACCGTACCGAAGATACGAAGATACGGATGTGCTACCCGGTGAACGCGAATTTTACAGTTTGTAATAAAAACACCTTGACCTCCTATCAATACAGAAAAGAATCTGACTATAAAGTTTTTATTCCTCAAAGCAGAAGCTATGTCGACTTAGGAGACTACCGTATCAACACAAGCACCGAGGAATTGTCCGTATGTCAATTCGACCAGGCAGAAAGGCTCGAAAGAGCCCGGTACGTGCCCTACAACATAGTCCAGCTAGTTTCAGCAGCAATGATAATTTTGGCAATTATCATCCATTTAATATTCCCCAGCATAAACTTCCATGCCAAACCTCTGCTTTGCCAGATGATCAGCATGGCTGTTTTTTACATTGCCGGGCCGTACCGCTACCTATGGTATCCCAATACGATTCTCGGGTGTTACGCTGTTTTCGGAGTTTACTACTTTTCATCGCTAACCTCCTTCTTTTGGCTCAATGTCTTGTCTTTTGACCTCTGGAGCATTTTTGCCGGCCTGCAAACCTCAGTTGCACATATGTGTGACAAGAAACCGAAATTTCTGTTCTACTGCGTATATGCCTACTCCATTCCTGCGGTAATGACCACATTGACCCTGGTTCTCGAAACCCAGCCTGCTATGCAAGAAGCTTTGGACCTCCATCCGAACATCCGAGCAAGTTGTTGGTTCATGGAAGCCAAGTCCATCAACGTGTTGTACTTTGGCCCAGTGTTCTTCCTGTTGTGCATCAACATGATTTTGTTCGGGATGACTGTCTACAACATAAGACAAGCCAGCAAGGGCACTAAGATAGTAAACAAGAATCGTAACAAACAACTGTGAGAAACTTTGCCAACTATAACTAACCAAACTGTTCAAGTTAATGCATTGTTTCATTTTACACAGAATTTCTATTTTACACAGTACCTAACATCTACCAGTAAGGGATTAGAGGGACCCACATGCAATGATAATGCATTCAGTAATGCATTAATACATTCAATGGAAAATACATTTTAAAATGTATGTGGATTGAGATAAATTTAGTTTCAAACTGTATTGGCAAATATTTTTGAAAATGCGTTTGTAATACATTATGGCACGCGTGTTGCGATGTATTACAGTATGTGTGTTGGAGAATGGGTTGTGTAATACACACTAATGTAAGCTTAGTTCGTGTGCATTGAAGAATGTGTTGTATAATGTATTTGTTTGCAATCAAGAATGCATTTTACACTTTATATTCCATGCACTTAAAATATCAAAAGCCTCGCCATAATTCATAATGTCAAGGTTGAAAAAATCCTAATTGTGAATTTAAAAATACACCTAAAATATGCAATAAATAAATTAGAACTGGCAACGAAATTAAGTTTAAAATTAAAAATACACCAATTTCAATCAATTCAATGCAGCTAACACACATCTTTTTAAGTGCAGTATGTTCTTTCAAATACATTGTGAAATACACAAGTCAGTATATTTCATAATACATTGTGAAATATATTTCGTGTTGCAGTAAAAACGACCAATACATTTGCAATAAATTTTGTGGGGGGCGGGGGGGGGGGCTATTAAACTTGGTTTAACGTCTTATCATGTCTGACTACACTTATATTGATCATTTTACCATCATTCTAGTTGATGGGAAAAATTGTATTTTATTTATTGCAAATTTAAGATTTGCAAACCACATAAAAGCAGCAAGCAGATTGACAAAAATTCAATTTCATCAATTTCATCAATTACATTTGTTTTTTCAGGTTTGTAGTTTGCATCAAAATATTCGTCATTTTGGGATTATGCTGGAACTTCCAATTTATATCGAACCTGACTGGTGTGGAAATTATGAATCAAATAGCTTTCATAGCCATATCCATCCAGGGCATTCTACTTTTCATTATCTACATCTGCAAACCGTCCACCTACCGTATACTTAAAAGAAGACTGTGCGCAATAAAGTCGACAACGAGTAACCATACAACAGTTACAAATTCAACCAATAGCCATGGCATCAACAACAGTTCCAACAGCGAAATCAGCATGGACAATGTGCATGGTGATGAAAACTCAAAACCAAACAAGGTTGTCGGAGACATCACTGCTGGACATGCAGAAAGCGAAACATCTCGTGTATAAACTACTTGTAGAATGTATGTGCATGATCACTGTGTAATAACTGTCTGATCAATGTGTATAATTAAATTTCGTTAACTGTTAACTTAACAGTAGCATAAAAGTACAGAATAAATTATGAAATAAATAGTTTTTTAAAAAAAACAGTCTGATCTTGAAGTTTAAGTTACCGAAGTTAGGCGTGCTTGGATATAAGGGTCCATAATTAACATAGTGCCATTATTAATGGTGATGATTTGGTAACAATGAAATATGTGATGCAAAGCATAATTGGGTCAGTATTTTTTCCGTCGATTTACTCAGGAAGTAGATCTATACTAATGTTTGAGCACATTTGCACCACTAAAGACTTCGTTACTGCGACATATACCAATTAAAAACCAGTTTGCAACACGTGAAAGTACATGATTGCTACATTATAGTCAACTAAGCATCTAAGCAAAATTTTACCCAACCACGTATCCATCAAAATACTGATTTGCATCCAATAACGCGTCCACTAATAGACTAATTTGTATCCAAAATGTATCCACCAAAAGACTGATTTGCTCACTTCCATAACACACAAAAATTATCTGTATTCACTTTGCCCCAAAATAGTTATTTTGTATGCATTTGTATCCAACATATCAAAATATACCCACTTTGCCCCAAAGTAGTTATTTTGTATCCAACATATAAAAATGTATCTAAATCCCCCTTTTGTATCCACTCTCCCAGCCCTGATCAATTCTTTCCTACTAAAAACAAATTTTACAACAAAGAAAAATATTTTCTACCACCATCTTAATCATTCACAAGCAGTCAATGTATATAAAAGCAAGAAAATAAACCGCATACGGTTTTGTGAATGAAAACCACGTCAGCAAAATAATGTATACAGTGTACATTATTTCGTCCCATCATGCAAAGCATTTTTGATCAGCATTCGTGTGTGTAGCAACAAATTTAATGGCATAGGTAACCACCAAGTGAATCAAATATGCCAAGGCTTACAAGATGGTCCACCAGAAATTTCAGCTATTTTGGTAAATGAAGCCATTATAAGAAACAATGCATACAGCAATTAGCATGCATGCAGGCATATTTTATTTCGCAGAATTTATTACCTCTTCAACCAGCCATCTTGAATTTACCTTGACATAAAAGGCCTTGGATCCACAAGGTAAACATGTGTCAACAAATGCTAATGCAGCTGGAAACAATAAATCACGGCAGTGCATGGATAAGCCATGTATGCATGGACGGTAACCAAAAATGAGTAAAGGAACAATGAAAAACTACCCTAAGAAATTGAATGCTATTTCGTCAAAGCTAGAAATAACTAGCAGATGACTTGAAGCCATACAATTCTCAAATTCAAACTGCTAAGTTTGCCCTTAGGAACAGCAAGATCAAAGAGTTCATATGGGCAGGGTTCCTACAAGCTATCAAGTGTCAAAGGTGTTGTGAGTTGCAAAGAAACCTTGGGATCCCATTGGGACATTAAAAACTAGTTTCTAAATTCACGTTTTGAACGTTTGCTATGCAAAACATTGGCTTTGATGTTTTCGCTTTTATTATTCAATTTGTAGTATTTCCAAATATGGCAGTTTCTTCTTCCTTAACATTTTGGTAATCATATCAACATGGTATTTACTGGATTAGGTATTGCAAATTTCTCGACTTTTCGATATCATCACCAAAAAGATTTTCATAAACATTATCTGCCACAAATATGACATGATCATTGGCCAAAAAATGGCCATAATTTTGTAACCCAAATTTGTATTTTGTGAATCAATCAAAGGGAAAAATTACATGACACTACTACAAATTTCATGACTTCAATATCTAAATTTCATTTCAAGACTTTTCCATGACTTCCATGACCGCCTTACACACTGATCGACTTTAACAAAGTTGATTACAAAATTAATTCTTCGATTCCCGACCCCATTGAAATTAGAGGTTGAAGTGTTGCAGAAGTAGATGCAATGGAAAACAGAATAAAATTGTTTGACTTTTCTTCATTAACAAACCTGGAAGAAAAATCCAACAATTTTATTCTGTTTTCCATAACATCTGCCTCTGCAACACTTCAACCTCTGATTACATGGAAGAAAAACCAAAAAAAAAGCAGTTTCTCAAAACGAAACATTTGAACGTCAACAATGTCACATACTGGCAACAAGTACACCAACGCCAAAAGTAGTGGAAATGGCACGACAATTGTGATGTCAATTAACGACAAGAGCGATGCAAAACAGTAATTAACTGTTGTCAATAGTGAAGTAGGTGGCACAATTCTTGGAATGCAGCCAGGTTTGAATATTTGGCTAAATTAATGAGGACACAATTAGCGATAAATGGGACACGACGATGTTATGGTGACAAAGGGTCGTAAGAAACTGCCAATATTCTGCCAGTTATTATTCATCTAACTGGAGACAATGCCGAGAACAGTTCATCAATGCAGTTTTTTCTTGATGCTTTTCCTGAAGATTGTGAACTGCCAGAATGGCAGTGTTACAGAGCCTCTACAAGGATTGCATAAAGCATGTCCTCCATCAAGTCCATACAGCAATGGACAAGCCAAGACAGCAGATGTTACCAGCGATGTGGACTTTGTTGAAGAACCTTACGAAGTCAAGCTTCCAAAATGCAAGAATGTTACTCTGAAGAGCAGCGATTTCTTCATCAGTGAAGCCAACGAGTTAGTTCTGAAGAAGGGCAACTTCCAGGTAACCCACGCTGAATATCAACTTTCAGAGGACAAGCAAACTGCCAACATCTGCTATGCTCTTAGTCCCCAGTTGCAAAACTGCAACTTACAACTGCTTGATGGACGACAGTACGCCTACAACGAATCAATGCTGGCGATGGTCAACTGCAGAACCAAGGTCCAAATAGCACTGGGTGATTTCTACGCGATGCCAGTAAGCAACCAAATAGTTGCATGCTACGAATCTCATGGATACAACCTGGGTCTGGAAAAACGTTGCCAGTATGTGGACCTGGGTTCATCAGAATACGAATTTTTGGACGACAACACAACAATTCGGATGTTGCTGACCAATTACACTATTCGCAATGCCTTCTACCAACATACCGGAAATTCATCCAATATCAGAATGTGCTTCCCACTAAACTCGATCATGACAACGTGCTCAAAATTCACATCTTACTCGTACGAATACAGTCGACAATCAGACCACAGAATTCACATCCCTGGAATACGTTACATCAACTTGGGTGATTATCAAATCGACAACACAACTGGAGATGTGCTGGTTTGTCTTCCTGACAAGGAGGACAGCGAAAGAACATGGTACTACTACTGTCAGATAGTCCAACTAGTTTCAGCAGGATTGCTAGTGTTGGCAGTTATCCTCCATTTAATATATCCCAGTTTGAATTACCATGCCAAGCCTCTACTCTGCCAAATGGTCAGCTTGACCATCTACTACATATTTGGGTCATGTCGTCGTTTGTGGCTTCCTCCCACGAAGCTTGTTTGCTACGTTGTTTTCGGATTTACCTATTTTTCGGGTTTGACTTCTTTCTTTTGGCTCAATGTGTTGTCGTTTGACCTATGGAGCATTTTTGCCAGTCAACAAACCTCGGTTGCACATCTGTGTGACAATAAGCCGAAATTTCTGCTATATTGCTCATACGCCTATTCCATTCCTGCTGTCTTGACCATCATGGTCATCGTTCTGGAAACTCAACCTGTTATGCAAGACGCATTGGACCTCCATCCAAACATCGCAACTAACTGCTGGTTTGTGGAGCAAAAGTCTTTCTACGTTTTCTGTACTGGTCCAGTGGTCTTACTGCTTATCGTCAACATGGTGTTGTTTGGGTTGACAGTATGCAATCTTAGACGAGCCAGCGAGGGTACAGCGATGGTCAACAAAAATCGCTACAGACAGTTGTAAGAAATTTCGTTAGGTTTAATTATTGCTTTAACCTTACTGTTAATTGTAAAAGCTAATGTAGGTACTATATTGACTTTTACGAAATATGCCAATATCAAATTTGGGCTTAACATGTTTCAAGTATTATCACCCATTGAGTTGATAGATTCACATTTTGTAACTAAAAACTAATCTACTACAAGAAAATACAAAACGAGGAATGCGTCATGAAGGCACAACAATTCTCGTAACAACTTAGCAGACATGTGGCCAGTTGGTATACAAATTTTCAAATTTTTTCATATTCAGGAGTAATATTTTTCAGATTTTTTCATGTGTAATTATCTGTTTTTTCACATTTATTCACATATGATTTTTCATATTTTTTTTAATACTTTTCATACGTTGTAATGCCCAGTACATGAATAATCTACCTTGTCAGAATTTGAACTAGTGGAAATACTGACTTGTGCTAATAACATGCAGACTTCTAACAATGCAGTATTTGCATACTGTAAATATTTCAATGAATGTTTCAATTGCTCAGCACATGAAAAGTAACAGTTGGTATGCAATTTTCACATTTTTCACATCCAAGAGTCTGATATTTTTCACATTTTTTAATATATGATTTTTCACAATTTTTCATATACGATTTTTCACAATTTTTCATATACGATTTTTCACAATTTTTCATATACGATTTTTCACAATTTTTCATATATGATTTTTCACAATTTTTCATATATGATTTTTCACAATTTTTCATATATGATGTTTCACAATTTTTCATATACGATTTTTCACGATTTTTCATATATGATTTTTCACATTTTGTACCCAATGCTTTTGAAACAAAATAGCTATTTCAAGAGCTATAACAATGCATTTCAATCCACAGGACTCGACCCAACTACAAAATTGAGAGCGCCATAGGAAATTTATTTTACAAAACTAGACCACACATAGTAATGTGTAAAATGTAATATCAATGTTTAAGAGAACGACACAGGTGAATTTGTTTAATTCGACCAAATAAGGATTTCAAGTGTATTTTCATGGGAGTGATTTTTTAAAGACAATGCTTTATTTTTAAGATTCTTCGACCGCAGGCAAAAGCGCCGCAGGCAATTTAAAAAAAAAACTAATACATATCAAATTTTAGCACGTTTTTATGAAATTAAGGACCTGAATGCAGGGAAATTCCTCAGGTTTCAGCTGGACTTCTTGTTAAATTCATTTCCAATTAATGTTTCACATAAATTGTCGTTTTTACGCAATTTTTCACATTGTTCACACAAAGGTAAACATGTAGATTGTCACATTTTCCCACTTTTTAAAACTAGCCACATACCTGCCTTAGAGATGAAGTTTTTTTTAAAATCTCATCCATCCAAACAAATGAAGAACGTGCTATTTAATTTAAAGTGTTCTTTATTACATTCTTGTCATTTGCTTTTCAGGTTTCTCGTTTGTGTCAAAATATTTGTCATAGTGGGATTATCCTGGGTCATGGCATTCATAGCATCAATGACGAAGGTGAAAATACTGATTCAAATAGTTTACATAGCCACATCCACCCAGGGCATTCTACTTTTCATCATTTATATCTGCAAACCGTCCACCTATCGTCTACTTAAAAAAAGACTGTATGCAACGAAGTCGACAAAGAGCAACCAGACGACAAAAACAAGCTCCAGCAGAACAAACTCGAAAAAGGATGTGGAAGATAACGTTGCTGGAGAAGCCGAAAATGAAACAATTAATGCATAAAATTTAACCCAAAAGCTTGTGTACATGTGCATGTGTCTGGGAAACCCAATAAAATTCGCGTTTTTTGAACAATATCTGCAAAAATGTTAACCTTCTCATGCTATGAGACCATTACTTGGAATAATTTATCAGAAAATAACATTATGGCATGACTTCATAACATTGTTATAAGAAACGGTAAGAGCTGAACTTGCAGTATCCTCTAAGCAATTTGACTCCTCCATCTTCAATAAATTTCCCTGACATTTCCAGGTTTTCCAGACACTTTTTTGAAATTTTCCAGACACTTTTTTTGAAATTTTCCAGACACTTTTTTTGAAATTTTCCAGACACTTTTTTTGAAATTTTCCAGACACTTTTTTTGA
>JAQGAF010005707.1:0-11574 GCA_034687865.1 Kryphioiulus occultus | reverse complement strand
CTCGAATAGTCGAAATCACGAGTTTGCTCGCCGACAGTTAGCTCCCCCTGTTGGCGTTCGATTTAGTGATCTCTGGCGTCGATTTCGCGTTTTTGTTTATTGTCGGTAGTTGTGTCTGTTTCGCGCTGATTGATATCGGACCGCTTTCCTCGGCAGGATAAAAAGAGAAGGTGTCGAATGCGGCGGCCTTCGCGCTCATCGTCCTCCTCCCACGCGAGTGTGAACGCACTCCGATGAAGCGCACCGGAGCTGAAAACGCCATCCCAATCTCGTCGCACCGTCCATTGGCAGGAGGCCTCGGCCCCAACCCGCGTTTGGCAGCTGATTTTCGCCCCACTGACTGCCTGATGGCTGCCCTCGCCAACGTAGACTACTGATATTCCAAATCACCAGAGGTTCTGACCCCAGTAGTACCCGTCCATGAACGTATTCAGGTAGGGCCGGATCGTGCTCGTGGAAAACCAACCTCTTCTACCTCTTTTTCGACGGTTTTACTTATTTCGTTTTGGCGCTAGTGAGTAGTGACCTGCCCCCGAAAAGTTGCTGTTGCTGTTCGAGCCATGGACGACCGTTATTAGGGCGTGTGCAGTGCGCCAGGCACGCGGAGATGAAAACCATGTCGTTCATGATGAAGAAAAAGAAATACAAATTTCAAGTGGACTTTCGCGTGGAGGAGCTGTCCGCCGTGCCCTTCGTCAACGCCGTCCTATTCGCCAAAATCAGGCTCCTGGACGGAGGAACGTTCACCGAAATCTCTTCCAGGTACGCAAATATCCACTGTAAATATATAGTTTTTGACTGCGATTTGTTTGCTACTAGTAGGTGAGTGTGATGAAAAAAGCGTAACCAAAAAAGACGTTTTTTTGCGTTCGCTGCCAACAACGGTTGGACACGAGACGCATGAGTGCCTCCATAGGCGTCTTGCATGGGAGGTGGGTTGCGAACCCGTTTTTGACAGATGACAACGAGTGTTGCCCAGTGTGACCAGTGCGCTGTGGCTCATATACCAGCAGTGTCCAGCGTTTTCATACATTGTGTATTGGCAGGTAACCTGTTGCGATGCTTCTTGATACAGCCCTCAAGCGTTCATATTAGGCCTACAGTAAATCACGTTTGCTGTCGAGATAACTGATAAGCGAGCTCGGTGACCACAGTCCAGTTGTGAGCAGAGAATCAGAGAACGAAAGTAATCGAGGCGTGAATCTCGGGAGCTGCTTTCATAAAGCTTGGGGCTGTAAAATCTCTGGAGAGGTGAAACTAGTGGTGAGAGTTCTGTCTGATACAGTAGAACCTCTGTAAGTTGACCACCCAAGGAACTGTCACAAACTGGTCAACATATGAAACGAGGCTTGTACCGACACAAGATTTGAATTCCGTGAACTGCATGTACTGCACGTACATGTACTTACATTTTACAGTAATCATTCATCATTCATAAATAATATTATTAAAATGTTCATAATGTACCAGTATTGCTAATGTGCTGCAAATTTATCCAGCAATTACATTACACTTACAGTACGTAGTGGTACTGAAGGGGTTTAAAATAAACTCTTGTACCTCTTCAGAGACAGCTACTGTTCAGTGTTGTAAAACATATAATAACGTAGAGGTCACCTTTCGAGCTGTGCTTTCGGAAATTCGGATGGATTAATGAAATCGGTTCCTTAGCATCTCTCAATGGTAACTACATGTACATGTAAGGCTCTCTGCTCTCAAATGGACACCGAGCCTTTAGTTTAGGGAAGGGCCTGTCTACACCGGTATAGGCTACTACCGGTGGGTCATGGGACTTTGATTTTGGGGTGCGAGAATGATGCCCGTGGCCTGACGACCTGTATTTACAGCATGATGTGGGGTGGTAAAGAATACAGCTAGTGTAGTTAAAGATGGTCTTTGCAAATGTATACCTCCAATTGTACAAATCTCTGTTTTCACACATGAATTTATTCGCTGCCACACTATACCCTAGTCACTTCATGGGTATGTTTGGATTCATAGGCTACTGGTGTGATATTCATTCGCATCAACCACACATTTCTGAGGTTTGCTTCCACCGTGCCGCTTGTTCGAGGTCCAGTTGATTGGTAATTAACGTACATTATAAATACATGTACGTGAAAATTTGTTTGTGAAACCTTGGCCATGAATGCCTAACTAACTATACATCTTTAAAACAATAGTGCTTGTGATTTTTGCAGTTCCACGAGTTTCCGGCACTTATGGAACCCCGAGCCCACTCGGATCCATACTATTGGTCTTATTTCTTGCATGCTATCAGACGTTGGAATTCTCTTCCAAATGACAGCCTTAAGCTTCAAGAAATTCAATTTTACAATGATGATGGTTGTATCCACCCTACCACACGGTATTCAGTTACTGATAGTAGGGTACTGAGTTGAATTGAATCACCTGGGCCAGCGTCTTGGGGTAAAACCGAAGGGTATTACCAATAACTTCCTAAAACTGGGCTCGTATATGGTTTGAAGGACCTAGTATGCGTCCCCGAGGACCTGAGCTTTTCACACTACGTGTTTATTGAAGCTTGGCTCGTATAAGTTCCTGAGAACCTGAGCTTTCCCTACTACGTGTTTACCAAAGGTAATCTCACAACACTGCCTCCGTGGTTACCGCCCTGCTGTTACGCGTTGATGGCGTGGGGGCGACGTGGTTGTTACGTCGCTCGGGGGCGCTCGTTGCTGGCCGGCAATAACAAGCTGTCTGCTTACGTAATCGCAGTTGCGTGCCGTGATGAAATTCGTAAACTTGATTAAAATCGTGAGCGGTTGCCAAGGTTGGATCCAGTCGTCCGTTATGGCTTTTCGCCTACCTGTCCAGCCCATCTCCATCTACATGTACATGTACAGTATATGATTTCTCTTGAGCTAGACGCCTAGCGCCCGGGGTGCTGTTTTGCATTATATAGCCTCTCGTCGACGAAAACAAGTTAGGCATGAGTTCCTACACCAATGATGACCACCGGGTGATTGGCGATGAAGCGTGGGCAATTGCCAGAGTCCCGCTGAAGGCGCTGCTGCAGTGCTGGGCCTAGGCTCATTCGTCTTCAGCACCAACTATGCTGGCGAAAGTGGGTGGCGAGCAAGTTGGTTGACATTCTTGACACTCGAGCATCGAACGACAAATCGATGAAAATATACGAACGAACATCAGGTTGTCCAGAGTAGGACAGAAATTAAGCCGCTGAGAATGACAGAATGATTAAGATCTGTTTGAACCCTGTCTCGGTTTGTTGGGGGGACGTTGATCGTATCAGGGCCCTACTTCACAAACCTAGATAAATTACCCAATGTGGTTTTTGGGTAACAAGTACTTTCTGATAAGTGGTTTTTGGGTAACGAGGACTTTTCTGATAAACGGTTGTGGGCAATGTGGACTTCTGATCAGTTGTTTTGGGTAGCAAACACTTTCTGATAAGTGGTTTTGGGTAATGATGACTTCTGATCAGTTATTTTGGGTAATGAGGACTTTCTGATAAGTGGTTTTTGGGTATCGAGGACTTTCTGATAAGTGGTTGTGTGGGCAATGAGGACTTCTGATCAGGTGTTTTGGTCAACAAGGTCTTTCTGATCAGCGGTTTTGGATTCCAAGGACTTTCTGAGTAGCGGTTATTGGGTAATGAACAAAAAGTTTGGAAAGTCTTAAGGGGAGGGGTGCTGGCCGAAATGTTTTTTTTTGTGGCAAATTTGCTTTAGCGTGGCTAAATTCCATCATTTTTCACCTAATTCCTATACAAATGTAAGTTTTTCCTCTACGTAATCGTCAGTGAGTACTCTATGCTCACTGTTGAAAGATCTGGATCCTATTTTTCTTTCCAACTCTTGAGATTAATGAGATGTTGGAGCAAAAACAGTTTGCGGGCTCGGAGCATTTTTCAAGTTTGGTGAAAGAAATGCTACAGTTTCACACCGATAATCGTTATTTCAACCGCTACAGTGTATATGTTGTTTTTCACGAGGAAGCAGCATGGCGAATGATCATCGTCCGTTTTGTATCTAAGGTGCAAAAGCGCAATTCACCTTACGGTATAACGCAACTTTTTTATTTATTTTTTGCAACTATAGGGATGAGCCTCACCACGCTTTTTCACGAAACACTGAACAACAATGGGTGTCTAAGTGACGTCACGCACTCGCCCGTCCGTGACGTGAAATTGGGTCGTTTCGTGATTTTGCCATCGCAGCCTTTTTATTATTATTACGACCTAGCAACACGTCGAAAAAGCTGGCTCATCGCTGGATTGATATCAACCGATTGCATTGCGTTCTTGCCAGCGAATCCGTGCCAGGTATCCTCACACCCTGGAGACGCCTTGACTTCGCAAGCTCTTGTTATTAATTTCGTCAATATTTACTTTAGCCCGGTAGCTGCATGAATATGTTGTCGAATAGGCCTAATCGACCATGATTTCGCCGGGATTTCGACTTTTGTGGAGTCGTTTTGGTTGCCAGGTTCGGGCATGTTGAGAAAACCAAACGGTCAAACGTATATTAGCTTACACAGGTTGTACTGCCTACAGGGTTCATACCGTCAGAGAGTGTCAGGGAAATGTTGACATTTTGACCATTAACGGGGTTCCCACTTTCTGGAAAGTCAGGGAATTCGTAAAATTCGTGAAAATGGCAGGGAATGGCAGGGAAATTGAAATAGTTTATTTATTTTTTCAAAGCAATTTAAAAAAAAATACCATTCGTCATATCAGAACTTTTTTTTACAAAAATTGTCCGTTATATATTTACCCTACTATTAATTTCGCGGCTCTAAATCTCCGAAAATTTTTGGCCTATAGCGTGTTAAATTTCGTTCGATTTAGGGCTTGAAAATTAATACATGTACTATTTTTGTGGGCTAATATTGTGTGGAGTTTCGTTTGAAATATCAGGGAAATTACTGAAAAGTTGTCAGGGAATGGCAAGGAAATGACTGCAAGTTGTCAGGGGACCCTAACAAGAAGGTTGAGTGGGAACCCTGATTTAGTCAGGTAACGTCATAATGCCTGAAAATTTGTTGTGGCACATCTATTTTGTTTGGTATAAGTATATCATGAAAAGCATTAGAAAAAGATGCATTTGTAATTTACTTTTGTCTAAAAAATGGTCAAATCGCCAATCAGTTCTTCCGTCGTTTTTTCATAATTTAACACTTGGAAATATAAGTCGTTTTGTAGTGACGGTAGGACTTTATGATTAAAGTTTGTGGTTGATATTTCCACAGTCCCGTTTGGTTTTCGGTGGTTAGTAGCGTGCTGTGATCAACAACGTGCTGTGGCAGCGCATTGTGATTCCCCATAGTTCACGGGCTTCGGTTTTTTACTAAGTCCTTGTGTGACTCGTGATTCACCGTTGGGTCATTGACTTTGACACAGAAAGTCGAAAGAGAGCCGAGTGAGCAGCCAAAATGATGCGCCATCACTCTCGACCCTTTGTGCTTCGGCTTCCAGATCAGCCTTTGCGGAGCGAAGAAGTCCCTGATGCCAAAAGGGAAAAAAGAAACAGGTTTTTGAATGGACATCACTCAGCGGTCCATATCCCAGTTAAACGGACGAATAAAAGATGCCCGTCCCCGTATTCTCGTCGTATTGTGCCCCTTAAGATGATGATGGAATGAAAATGTTATCATTGGGAAGAAAGCGTTTCCTCTGATGGCAGCCCTATCGAGAAGAAGAGCAATCGGTGTGATGGATGGATGGACTTTAAGTCTTTCTTCTCTATGTTGACGATCAACGTGCATAAGCCGAAGCGGAAGTCCACAGCTGGCTTTCACGAGCCCCCCATTGAAACACTCGAACATTGAGCGGAAGTTTGATTGCTGATGGGGCGACTGTCCCCGCCACCTTGACCATCTCTGGCCTTGGTGCTCAGGTTTTCACGAATGTATTTGCGACCCAATATTACTTTCAAATATAACCAGTTTGTAACTGCGGGTAATTTGGTTGTGAAACTGGTGCCAACTAGCACCACATAGGACTATAGTGACATTTTGGCCTCTGCTATATATAGAACATGCTACACTATTATGTCACTAACTACAAAGGACATACTACATCTAGCTGGGTATCGCTAAATTGTATTTGAAAAATGTCAAAATACAATTTAAACTCGATATAATAATTACCTGCTAATGGTTGTTTTACTCGAAATGCAAATGTAAAGTTGACGAGTGATTGCTCTTTTTATGCCATCTTGAAGTAACGAAATTGAGTTTTTCTACAGTATATAAAATGTCAATTCCTCTTATTCTGGAATCTCACTTTCTACGGTTGCCATGGTTGCCACGTGAGTCCGTTCGACCTATCAACGCTTGCACGTGCTGAGCGGCAAATTCAAAATCCTTTCAAACTCAGCCATGGTTATTAATATGTAATATGATTTATTTAAATATTGATAATTTGCAATCACTGCAATCGGTTTACAGGGTGACTACCGGTCATGGAAGTAGGCTAATGGAAAAGTCATGAAATTTACAACTCGGTCACGGAATGATTTTGAAAATCGCTATTTAGTCATGACATAAAACTAAAACGACCCCATATTCTAATAGGCATGGAAACATTTTTGAAATCATGGAAAAGCTATGGAATTTGCAGCACCAAATCCGGTAGACACTGTGGTGTACCCATTACCTCCTTGGATTCAAATGTTTCCTCAAACATATTTACTCGCTAGAAACCTGCAAAGTTTTTGCGAAGTCCGTTACATGTAGTAGATAGAAACTATGTAGGCCTATCTAGGAAACGTTTCCTATAGGTATGGACAAGGCTGATAATCTTTAAAATCTATGGTATTGATACGCCATCGAACCCCCAAAGGACTTTCGTCTAGTTGTGCTAATGCAACTTGTGAGGGTTGAATGGGATTTTCGTATTCTGTGACATTACACCACCACATAACCTATAAACACGCAAGAGGCCCTTCGTACTTTTCTTCTTCTATTCTGTGACATTGAATGAAATCAATTGGTCATCCATTACCTCGGAAGACACTTTTCCAGAGAATCAGTCTGCGGAATGTGCTGCATAACGTTAAAAATAAACGGGTCGTCTTTGACTGCATGGGTATACTGTAGTTATTATGGAAATTCACGCTCGAAGAAGCGCACCTGTTGAACCAGATCGGTCGGAAAGGAGAACGAGACCCACATTTCACGTTTCGGCAGAGGAAGAAGCAGCCGTGGATAATCTGGAGAGAGAGAAATAAAAAATGACCTAGCTATTCTACTGCATGGTGAGCCTAGAGAGCCCGTCACGATAACGCCATTTAAATTATTAGGGTGCGAAGTGTGCCGTACGTGCCTCGAGGCATGGGCGAGGTTTTTCTTTTCCGACGGATCCTCCGAGGGCCGGATTTTGCTGGTCGACGCAGGCACGGTGCCAAAAGATCCACCAATTACGAATTCCCCTACTCTATAGCTCGTCTCGTGCACCGTGGAAATTTGTCGGTCGGATGGGGCGAGGTGCAGATGCGAGCGACTAATTAATTCCTTCGCATCGTACAGTATGTACATGTATGTGACGTGGAGTTCGGCATCGCGATGGACACGCCCTGCTGCATGCCACTGGGGATCGGATCCGTTGTCTTCGGGTCGGGTTCTCTTTTCTGGGTTTCAGATCGATGGGAGATGCATGGGCGGTGGACGCGGGACACACCCCCTCGCGGTCAGGTGTTGGAGCGAATTGCTCGTACACGCAATGTGCCCATCGATCGATTTTTAACCCCATTTCAACTTACTCCGTTAGCCATCTTGTCTCACAGCATTCGATATTGAATGTGGTCATCTTCGGACGGAAATGCATTTTATGACTACTTTCTGCGTTGAATTCACTAGCGTTCTCAGGCTGGGCATGCATCTTAATTGTCTCACTGTATTCGTTTTTGACTGCGGTCATCTTGTCTCGCAGCATTCTAAGTTAAATTCACGTGGCTGGTCATCTTGACTCGTAGCATTCTATGTTGAATTCACTGGCATTTTTAGGGTGGTCATCTTGTCTCACAGCATTCGATGTTGAATGTGGCATCTTATAGGGGGATAATGCATTTTATCTCACTGCTTTCACCACTGTGGTCATCCAGATGTGGTCACTGAAGGTACTTGGCAATGCATCTTGGCCCACAGTATTCGCTGCTGAATGTGGTCATCTTTAAAGTGACAATGCATCTTGTCTCACAACACTGCCTTCTGAGAGCTACATTATTCCGAGGACCCAAAGGCTCGGGAAGGTGTGGCATGGTTTGTGGCTCTCCTGCAGCCGTTGGTCAGCGGCTGTATCCAGCTGTTCTTTAGGGGTTCAGCAACGTTTATCGCTACTGGACCACGACAGAGGTTGGAGAAATAAAAAAACGTATTGATAGTAAGTTTCGAAGACAAAGGCAGTCAGTGCGGGCGTCGTTGTCATTGATATCAAACTCATGGTGTAATTGGCAGTTTTTTGCTCGCATTTGCACTTCCTGGTTTCTGTCTTCTCGGTCGTGGGTGGCGCTAGTGATGCCCGACTGATTTCCCACGCTGGCATAATTACTGTCGACGCAGTTTTTGGCTCGACAACGCATGTACAGTATATGTACATGAGTAAGACGGCGTTTCTTGACCTTCCTCCGAATTACTCGTGGCATGGGCACAAAAAAAGGTAAAAAAAAAACAGATGTTAGTCTTCAGACTCAGAGATGGTCGGTGATCTCCAAGTGTTTTTGTATATGCCGTACTTTTAAGATGCTCCACGACAGTTCACGAGAAATGTGAACTACAGTAGAACCTCCGAAGTTGACCACATTTTAACTGATTGAACGGTTTCCACATTAACTAAATGGAAGGTGACCTCTACATGTTGACCACTTCTGTATGTTTATGTCGACCACTTGGACTATGACACGCAATAGTAATTTACTCTCTGTATGTTGACCAGCATTGTCTCAACATGTAAAGTCATGGATGATTATATTTATTGGCTGGTTGCAAAACTTACACTACACCCCTGAACAGTACTGTCTCTGCAGAGGTACGAGAGTTCGTTTTGAATACCTTCAGTACCCCTACTGTACTGTACGTGTAATTGCTGGATAAATTTGCAGCACTTTAGCAATACTGGTAGCCTACTGTATTATGAAAGTTTTAATAAGATTATTCGTGAATGATGAATGATTACTGTAAAATGTAAGTACATGCAGTTCACGGAATTAAAATCCTGTGTCAGTAGACGCCTCGTTTCATATATGTTGACCAGTTTGCAACAGTCCCTTGGGTGGTCAACTTACAGATTTTCTACTGCACCTATAAAATGATTCCTTCAGAATTGAAGTTCCTTAAAGGGTTTCTGGAAAGTTTTCACCTTGGCCGTGGCATTTACTTTATGGCCATCCCATCATCTACTGTATAAGTGCCATTAAACATAGCGGGGCAGTTTCCTATACGAAATGCCTTTTCCGATAATGCATTTCACGCTGGGGAGCTCGATATGTATACCTGCAAGAAAAACAGGAAGGAAGTGATGGCTAATCGTCCCACGCGTCAATTGTTCTCCCCACATTTGGGCTTTAATGACGAAAAAATGATCTCTAGCTAACGGCAAATCCCGAGGCGCAACTGCTGGAGCGAATCGCCGTCCAAAATTATGTGCCAAGGTGAGCCCCGTGACCAAAATGTGGTTGGAAACATTAAGGTCATGCCACGCAATCTCAATTTTGCGTATATTTAACGGGGTTTTATCAGCGGCGACGATACCTGATAAGCGCCATCGGCAGGCTGTCTGCTTCTGACAAACCCTCGAGGGTTTTCATGGCCAGACGTCGTAAAAGAGTTGTTTCGGAAGTCAGAAATGTCAATCCAAGACTGCAGGAAGTGATTGCCACTACTCGATCGAAAACGTTAAAACTCAAATAAAAGTTATCGTTTATTGGCTGCTGCCTCCTATACTGTAAATCTGGCAAAGTTTTACTCAACGAGGTGTTTGATGGATTTTCAGTTTGTAATCTGTAAATTGCAAGCGGAAGTGCATTTTCCTCCGTCTTTTCTGATGTTATCGCAGTACGACGCTGGCATGCCACACCATCCTCTCTCTCATGTCGAAATTTAGCCTGAAATAATAAGGAGACGTTCAAGTTTTGTCATCATCTATGGGGGTGGTTGAATATTGAAGAATGATGAGAGGGTAAAGATATAAAAATTTTTTTTTGGGACTTAACATTCAGCATTTATGATGAAAGGTAAATGATGATGACCCCACTTTGGTAGGGGTGTTTGACAATGATGACGTGTGTTGATCGTGGAGGAGGGGGTGTTCTGGAAATAACGATTGTAATAACCGGGAGGGTGGTTATTACATATAGGATGATTAATACTCGTGACTCGTAGCATAGTGCAATGACGTCTGTAGCACCTTCCTCTCTTCTACAGTGAACCCGTTGTCCATAAAACTTGTGAACACTTTCTGGCAGAGTGGATGCATGGTCCCACCTACTAGTACATGTATAGAATTTCGTTCTGTCTGCATCCGAGTTCGGAATTTCGTTGTCGAAAGGAGGGCCTGCAAAACTTCGTCGTAGGCGTTTAATGACAGGATTTAGCATTTAGTCGAATTAAGCACCGACTAGCGCATCTGCATGATCCGCGCCTACATTTCGAGACGAGAATCTAATGGTCATTTTTTTCCTCTCTCGAATCCCCCTCCAATTCGTGACCGGGCGAAACGAAATTCCTTTTGATTTCGGACAGCCAAATCACTTTTGATGTGAGACACTGCGACTCACCAAGATTCCCGCGTCATGGCTGACCCTGCATGCAGGACGTCCTCATTTAGGCCGTCGAGCCGGGCAGACGAGTCTGCGCCATCTTCATTCAATTGTGCGGAGGATAATGAACTGTCTTCATCATCATCAGCGGTGCGATTTTCTCTTCCTAATCTATCTGGTTCAACTGCTAGGACGCGTCAAAAGGGTGATGATGCATGGAGTCACTCAACTCCAATATGGTTCTCCCAGCTGAACTTCTGTAGCTTTCTTCGACGATTCCCGATTCCAGCTGTATTTTATCGGATTTCCCACGTGGAATTGATCCGCGTACTCTAGTTTTCACTAATCCGCGAAATCCCGAATTTAAACTGCAATTTTTGATGATATTCTAGCGAAATGGGACGTATTAAAACCAAATCAGTCGATAGTTGCAATGGCGAATTCGAACTAGCAGATGGAACGTCGTCACGTTATAGAACATTTTTGAGCGTGCAAACGTTCTAGAAAATTTCTGAGCATGCAGACGTTCTGGAACATTTGTGGGCATGCTGACGTTCTAGAACTTTTCCGAGCAAACGGACGTTCTAGAACATTTCCGAGCATACGGACGTTCTAGAACATGTGTGAGCATGCAGACGTTCTAGAACACTTGGGAGTATGCAGACGTTCTAGAGCACTTTTGCGTTCTGGTACGTCAGCACGAAAATCGGTGTAGGATGACTTTTGGAACAAACACGAAGTGCTTTTATGCATTGTTTCGGCATGAATGGGTACTTTAACTTCAACTTTGACGAAATTAAGACTAAATGAAATCCCTCCAGTAGAAAAAAACTGG
>JAQGAF010005706.1:0-11575 GCA_034687865.1 Kryphioiulus occultus | reverse complement strand
ACCATGCGATTTGTTCGTCTGATAACAGCTTCGTTTACCTTGAGTGTTTTGACCTTTGCCCCTCGCTTCGCTCGGGGACGCAGGCAAAACACCCGCGGAACAAAGCTGTTATCAGACCAACATACTTTTGGTCCGTGATATAACTATACCTAAACAATTTCATATGCAGTATTAACCTACTGCAATTAAGGTTCTCACAGAACCTGGGAATCCTGGGAAAGTCAGGAGATTTGTTGCTGATCGACTGAGAAACCAGCATGGGAAAGTCATTGGGAATTTTGAAATTTTGTTCAAAAAGTCAGGGGATTTCCTAACTTTTAATATAACTTAAATCCAGACGGAATTTCATGATTGATCAAGCGCGTACCATGGCTTTTAGATGAAGCTGCCCTTGTTATGGCAATATCGACATTTTCCAAAGTAAACTAAATTCCTAGCATATGAGTATTTCTGAATAACAATCCGAATTAAGATTAATATGGTGAATGTCTTTATTATTCAAATTCAATAATTATCATCCTAGTCAATGGCCAAATTGATTAAAAACTTAATTTAAATTAATGTTATTAGAGAGGAAACTCTAGTGGTCATGGGAAAACATTACCTGGGAAACCTGGGAAAGTCGGGGGATTT
Organism: Kryphioiulus occultus; assembly: GCA_034687865.1. Taxonomy (NCBI): domain Eukaryota; kingdom Metazoa; phylum Arthropoda; class Diplopoda; order Julida; family Julidae; genus Kryphioiulus; species Kryphioiulus occultus. The sequence goes on along the minus strand of JAQGAF010005706.1, from coordinate 10,942 downwards.
TATGTTACTAAACCTGAGGGGACTTTGTGTAATGACAAACAACATAAAGTTTTGAGGCTTTTTCTTTACTTACAGTATTGTTAGTTTACAGTAATGTTTGTTTCAAACATTCACATATACAGTACATGTACACCTATACACGTTTCTTAGGATAAAGCTTCAAGTCCAGGTTGCAATTTCTATCATAGTAAGTTTACTTTCTATTATGTAGAGTACATTAAACTCAGACGAATCCTGGATAGAAATGCAAGATGGCATCATGGCAACCTTGGATACAAGGTGATTTAAAGTTGTTAACCAAATTTTCTTTTAAAAGCTTCGTTTTTTTCGACGTACGTAATGGTGACCAGTAATATTAGAGACCAGCTACAAAAAGCAGGTTTTGCTTTCCGGCCCGTGATGTGATGTAGGCCCCATGAATGAACCCCTGATATTCGAGTCTGGGATGGTGTCTGTTATGAGGGGTTGTCCATTTGGGTCATCAATCAGAGATGGACGAGGGGATGCGTTAGAAACAAAGTAGTGGTGATGCTGATGCAACGGAGCCTGTTCTCCAACTAGGGTCCTCCAGGCTCGTGGTAAGGTGCGGCGCATGCCCCCAGTCCCCATTGTACCTTAAGCCATTTTCCGTCCCTCTTTGTGGGCGGAAAATGCTTGGCATGTGGCAAACACCGCAGGAACCCAGGTCAATCAGCACGTGCCGCTCATCCGAAATCTCCCCGGGGGGACGCTGGTGGAGCCAGGGTGCCAGCAATCAAAATCAACAATTTAGCATCCGGTTAAGCAAAAAGCGCACTTGTTCCCCTCGTCGGGCACCACTGCTGCACGGTATATCACCAGATTTTCGGCTGCTCCCCTCCCCAATTTTCCCCATCTGCTTCGAGCCCAGGCATTCTTCGACCCTCTTCGATAAGGCCCACTCCGCGATAGACAAAATTCAAGAGGTTACGTTGGTTTCAAAAAATTCATCTTAGGAATGAGTGAGTAAATGAATGAGAGCGAGAAAAAAATGCTGAATCTCTTCGGAAGAATGGAGCGTGCACACGTCCTGTGGAAACATATGGTGCGAGTTAAAGGAATGAGGTACATAGGAGAGGAGGATGCTGTGGGGTGAGGTGAGGGTGAGAGTGACGATGATGAGGGGGTGAAGAACCAGCTGTGCAATCATTGGCAAAGAGAGATCTGGGGATAAAGATGAGAAGAAAGGGTGGCTGTGCAGCAATGCGTTGGGATGGTTGGGGGTGAGGGTGAGGAGATGAGGGGAGGGGTGAGTTCGGGTTAATGCACACGCGCCAAACACACGAAGCCACACGAGTCAAACAGCCACCGGAAAACACGCAGACAAGCATCCAATCGGATGCTAAAAATATCCGCTGGGTCCACATGTAAGAGCATCGGAGTGGGGGATGAGGGGTGAGGGGTGAGGGGTGAGGGGTGGGGCAGTGGTGAGATGCACCATCCAGCATCCGCGCTCTGGTGGGGGAGGAGAGGATGCTATAGCACAGGTGGACAGGAAACCGAATGGAGGGTTCGTAAATCAAACGCCTGTCAGCAGCCAATCAGGGGCGTGTGGCAGAGATTTGGGCAAAATGAAAATAAATGGGGAAAAAGAGGGCGAGGGGGTGAAAGGGCTCGTGCTCGACGATGGCAGATTGACAGAGTGCAATCGAGGTCACGATAATCCCAGTCTCATTTCGAAATTACTCTATGTTGGGTTCATGTGCACCTTTAGATCTGCTTGACCAAACCAAAATAGGAAAAAACAATTCCAGTGTTTTCATTTCTTTTCTTTGTTTTATTCGTTCATGAATCATCCAAGACCTGTAAGTTAGTTAACAATTGGTTTTGTAATACATTCTAGGTTTTGGCACAGAAGGATTAGGGGAAATGTCTTGCTCCCCATTTGTGCTTCATACTAACTAGTATTTACAGGGTTTTGACTGAACCTGGGAATTCTGGAAAACCTGAGAAAGTCGGAGGATTTGTAACTGACTGGAAAACTTGGGAAAGTTAGGAGAATTTAAATTTTTTTTATTCAGGGGATTTCTTAACTTTTAATTATAATTTCAATCCTTAAGGACTTTCAAAAATGTTGGTGTGTACTGTGGTTTTTAGGTGAATTTGCCCTTTCCACAATGAAAAGAAAACCCCAATTCAGCAGATTGGTTCCTACTATTTGGCTTAATTATGACAGTATCAAAATTTGCCAAATTAAAATAAATTCCGAGCATCTCAGCACCCCTAATAAAAAATACGAATTAATGATGTTTCATTAATACTTCGATGTTACATTAATTCCTTTATTGGTGGGAAGATTCTGAAGGTCAGTGGAAAATAAGAATTTTAACCTGGAAAACCTGAGAAAGTCAAGACATTTTGTTACTAATGCTGTGGGAACCCTGCATTTATGCATTCAAGGTTTGACTTTTTAAATAGGAAGAAAACAAATGCTCGTTGATTCCGTACTTTGTGGACAGTCTGTACTACATGTACAGAATATTGTAATATAGACGCGTGCAAGCTACTATTTTACCTTGACCTAAATATCAGGTCGAAGTAACAGTTCTTGAAATCCATCAGGTGTAATTCTCATAATCAGAAATTTATTTACGAAATGTCAAATTGAGCATGATTATATAAATGTATGCATGTAGGCTATTGGGTTATTATCAGCCAAATTTCCCTAATTAAGGGCAATTAATGTCCTTGTTATCCCTCGCAAAACAAAATTGTATCAGACGGGCTCAGAGCAAGCAGAAGCAATTTTCTCATCATAAGATTCGTGCGCAAGGAGAGAATTCTAAGAAAACAGATGAGGCAGTTCCCATAAATAATTTTGTGCAAAGTTTGAGAGTTGGGAACCACGTTTTAAAATTTCGTTTCTGAAAACTTGCATTTCTAAACCAAAAATTGTTTTCAGTAGTTTTTTGAGATAACATTTAGAACACAGAATTATTCGATCACGTTATTCGTTTCATTGTTCACATTACTTATATGACAAGTTTCATAGGTCTCAGTTTAGTTTCTTATAGGGCCTGTGCAACTGGCCATAAATGTCACACCGAACTCATTCGGAAAAGCAATGAAAATGTCGACAGTTTCTAAGTCAGCTTTTGATTTTTTTTAACATTGGATCAACTGACAGAATGATGGGAGTGAATGTCCCGTCCTTGTTCTTGATGAGCAACCCCCTCCAGGTCTCATGACCACTATTTAAATTGTTGGTTTTTGGGATCATGGCCTTGGTCCTGAACCCCCTGCCTTAGGTGCAATTAACTGAGGTGTTGAGATTTCACGTCCTCTCTTCGGCCCTTTCTCATCTCCTGCTGAGCGGCTAAGAGGCTCAGACCAATATAACATCATTCACAGGGGCCACCCAGCGAACCCTGCAAACCGCTATGCCGAGAAAAATTCGACATTTACCCTGCGACTTCCATGGCCATAAAAAGTAATCGAAATTTTTGCTACATTTACGCTGAATATCCTAGAAATCCTCGCATGGTGCGATGTAATATGGTAAGGAATTTGGTTGGGTTTATTCTTGAGCGGATATTCTAGGCACTCCTGGCTTCTCCACCAAACCTTTTGTTTTGTTTCAACATGTTTTCAACGATACCAAGGTGAATTGTTCAACATTCTTAACGCAACTGGAAAGGAATTCAACTCGAGCTCAAATTAGTGATTCTCGATTCTGCTAAAATCCCAATTTCAGGCATGTGTAAGTGTGAAAAATGCGAAAATTGTGTGAAAATGGGCAAAATGTGAAACACATGTAACTTATGTGAAAAATTTATTGGAAATGAATTTCACTTTAACCAGAAATTCAGCGTATTTTAAAACTGAGGAATTCCCCTCTATTCACGGGGCCTTAATTTAATAAAAAGTACTAAAATTTAATTATTTTTTCAGTTTTTTTAAAAAAAATTGCCTGCTTGCGGCTTTTTCTTAGATTTTAATATTTAGACCCATATAATTATTTTAGAAAAGCAAGCTGATGTCCACTATTTGATTGTGGTTTTAGTTTTCATGACAAATTTGCTTTTACGGCGTTTTAACTATTGCACGTGGGTCGCGGTCCATAATTTGACAACTCTTGAAAGTGAGAAATTTTTTCAGAAATATTGTGAAAACGTGAAAAATTTAGATAATTGCATGTGAAAAAATGTGAAAAATTGTATACCACCTGGCCACATGCCTGCAATTTGGTTAATCTTGGATTAGAATGCAACTTGTGAAAAATTATTAATGGCGATTTTTTCATTGTTCAGCAGTAATACGGTACATGTACCCTACTTATGAACCCTAAATACTGCTAAACTTTCCAAAAGTAAAATCTTGAATAAAATGCATGTTTGTAAGAAAATGCTCGCCAACGCAAATTATTTTCATGCATTTTCTTATTATTCAAGTTTACGAATAATATTCATATTTAACTTCTGAAAAATGCGAAGTTAAAATATTACGATTTGAACTTCAGACTTCTAGGCAGAAACTGACTTGTTTAGCTTTACGACTCATTTTACGAGATTTCTCGATTGTTTTCAAGTTCTTTTCGCCTTGATAGTTGAAAAATGTTGGCAAAGTGTCCTTGTGTATAGGAAGTGCATCTTCGAAGTAAAATGTAGATGAAAACAGACAAATATTCTGGCATCGTTCCTAATCAGCAGGTTTTCGGTCACCTTGTGTTGTAGTTGTTGCAGCTGCAAGTGGTTCATTTCCAAAATAGACCAACTTTATTATCTTCGACTACTTCGCCTGCAGAGACCTGCTTCAGTTTTGAGTTCTTGCCAAATCCATCTTCGTCCTTTTTCGTCTCCTTATTCTGGGGAAGTTTCTGTGGAAGAAAAATGAAATTCGTCCACCAGTTCGTTGTATACAGACATTCACTTTTCTGGATACGTTATGATGGGTCGCACCTGCTCGACTGTTTGAAGAAGACGAAATTTATTTGCTCTTTAAGATGACGTAGGCTTTGGTGCTGAAAAAAGGAACCATATGGCCGTAGCCTGGAAACGAGCCCGTAGCGATTGAGGTGGAGGAATTTTCCGACTCCATTTTTTACTGTTCTGTTTTTCTCCTTCTTGTTTTCCTTAAATTTGAACGGACAAAAAACAGCAGGTATGTTTATTGCCTATGGTAGTGGGATGGAGGAATGAATGATGGGGTGGGCCTCCTGGTGTTCGAGCCAGAAACCTCAGAAGTGGAAGAGAGCCAATCAAATTTGAACAAGTTCAGGCTCGTAAGTTACAATGACGTCACATGAATGTGGTTGCCGAAGATAAACGTCACATTGTTTGGCTAGAAATCAGAAAATTGACGAACGAATTACAAGAATGTGCCTCAAGAAGGCGCTGCAAGGCATAGCTTAGCACTACTTTGACCACAAAATTGATTGTAGAATTAAATGCTAAAGCTTTATTGACAATATTTTTGATAGGTTACGTTTGCTCGTTGCATAATTGAGGGAAAGATGCACGCAGAATAGTGCTAATCATGTCTTTATTACTCAGGTTGTATTGTTTCTTCATCAGAATAATTGTTCCATGAATTTTCAAAGCATTTAGAAATTTCATTGTCTTAAAATATTCTTCGATTTCATGCAATACAGTGGAAGAATTTCATGATCATGCCATCTTTGTATTTTGTCATGTGGCAGTCTGAACTGGCTCCACTTTCAAATATGCCAATGTGATGGACGCACCTAAATGCCACTAGCACACATGTCATTGTGCTGCTATTTTCTAACCATCCTAATTGTTGACTCTGGTGGTAAACACATGTTTCGAGAAATACAACTGGGAGCACGCGCTTATTGGTCTCAACACATGGTTTTGCGAAGTAATCATTGAACAGGATGCAATTAGCATAATATGGTTGTTCTGCAGTTACTGTCTGTACTAACCTGGTTTTAAAACTCATCTTGGAGCACATAGGGCGATATGCATGCATGTTTATACTTGCAGTGTCATCCTTTTATTATTTAAATGACAGTGGTCTATAGATAGCAATTCCTTGGCCGGTTTTTGTTTTTCCTAAAAGAAGTGTCAACTTCTTTGCAGACTGAACCAATTTCAAAACAAGTGAACAAACAAGTGAACGAACAAGTCATCACCAGACATGATCTTTATCGTCATCTATCATTGCATCGACACGCGATAGGTTACCGCAAATACACCCCGAACTGCCAATGATTCTTGCCGTCCATCTTTTCGTTGGAGGAAAAATGGGGAGGTTAAAGGGCAGGCGAGGTGGCCCCCGCAAATTCTTCTGCCGCCTCGTGTCTCTACAGACGTCCAAATGTAAAATGATATTTCCTCTTTTTTTTCTTCTGAGGGGGTTTATTTTAGCCACTGAAACTTATAAGGCAGAATTCTGTCTATTAACTTGCCCAACAGCAGCTACTGTTCCCTTGGTACTCACTTGAGCCATCCTCTGACACTACCAAAAATTTTGCCTAATGAACTGAATAATGAGTAAGAAAAAAATCGAAAGGGGACAAACGACTGGACCGGGGAAAAGTCGAAAAAAAGCAGATTCCAACCCTAAAAGTAGCTCTGCTTGTCGGCTCTTTTGCGAAAATCAGAACAACTTTGGCATCCGAACGGCTGGCTTTTTGTACCCTATAGTGACCCTAAGCATATATCGTCATCTTCGTCATGCATATGCAGTCATCATGGCTTCTGATGCAATTTTACGTATCATTTGTACGTTTTGGGACATACTGTAGTTTGAAATACCAAATTTTGTCGAAAACACAATTTTAAGACATTCGCCCAATTCTTAAATCAGTTTTACATTTTCAATCTCAAATTCTGGCTTTTATTCCATTTTCATATATTGATCATGCATCATCTCTTTCCGACGATGGTTTTCAATTTGTCTTGTTTTCAAAGTAGTTTCTGATCAACAGACACTCTCTTACAGGGAGAGTCAGAGAATGTCAGCTAGGGAATTTGTCAAAATTCGTGAATATGTCAGGAAATTAAGATAATTTGCTTCATCCATTTCTCATGACTGAAAACTTTCCAGGGAATGTCAGGGAAATGACTGAAAACTTTCCAGGGAATGTCAGGGAAATGACTGAAAACTTGTCAGGGAATGTCAGGGAAATCGACTTTAGAATTTGAGTGGGAACCCTGTCTTAAGTACACGAAAGTTAAGTTTGATCCCCAAAAACAAAAAGGCTGTAAAGACGGCCCCTTGCATTAGGGATAAAAAGCTTAGAATTTTCTTTTTAAGTCGTTTTCGTGAGTTATTATTGACTCGGTATGTGGACAAATGTGGAAATGAGACGGTGGGAGGATTAAAAAATAGGATGCTAAAAACTAACGAAGGAATGAGTGCATCATGAAGCAGTTGTTGTTGTGAAGGGGAAATGGAGGGGTGGATGGCGCACATAGTTCTACATTGACTGGGTTTTGCCATTCAAGAATGTGGTCTCATTATTCATAGGGTCGGGGCTCCTAAAATGGAAATGTGTCCCCTCCAAATTTCAATTCATCTAAGATAAGTCACCGCCGACTTTACGCGTTTGAATTTTTCCTTCCGTTTTTTTGCCATTTCCAAATCCATTCATTTCTTTTTCCTCAGCCTAAAAATTCGGTTGAAATCGTTTTTGGCGAATGGTAACCCCAACAGGTTTGTCTGATTTTCTGGTAATTACCCTAGCTTTTTGCATTGGGCTGTTTAAATGACGTTGAGCGCAAACTCACATGCAGTCCTTATTGTACGCATAATTTGTAATGAGGCCAACATCCATAAAAGTTAATAATACACATAATTAATTGAGCAATTTGTGACAGGTTTCAATATTTTTAACAAGATCAAATGCTATTTACCTTTAGCAAATGTTGTACGTTGTTTATTTTTAACATTCTTTGTTTTTCTTGCATTTATATCCCTTAAATCTTTCTAAAATGCAAATCATCAATTCAGTTAAATTTATTTTCTTGTTGAATCTTCCATCATTGAATCGTTATGTAGGATAATTGGTTTTGTATACCTTCTTTATTCCACCCTTTTCCATATGTGCGGCGAATATTTGAATAGACGGATAAAGGAATGTATAGGTGTATATGCATAGCTATATTTTTTTTAGTTTCTGTTGTTTTAGAAGTTTCTGAGAGCTTGGAAAGTTGTGGTAACTGCTCTGTTCGTGTGCACGCCATAAAATTTTAGTTTTTTTGTGCGAAATAGTTTGTTTTCCTTTCAAAAAAAATTTTTCGGTGGCTTTCTTGTGTCTTGCTGGCGGTTAACAGAAACTGACGGTTAAACGAGTGCCGGATAATCGACGGTTCACGACGTTGTACATCTTCGACATGCTGGTTTATACGCTCGTATTTGCTAAGATTGAAACTTTGATCAAGGAAAACTTCCTGAGTCTGATATTATGTATACTGATATTTGTTCAATTTAAAACTAGCGGTCATTTGCTGTGACTCTTGGAGGTGGACATGCAATATTTTATTAAGTTGCACTTAATTCTGAACAATTGCTCATCATCATGCAACTTTGATCAAGAGCACCTTCAAAAATACGAGATTCATCAACACGGTCCAATTAGTGTGTCCTTCTCAGTAGTCGACATAATTAATCCCGACAATACCCTTTCAAATTAACCCATCGCTTTTCGTAATACGTCGAGGTCATTCCTGATTATGCTGATGACGATTCGGGCCTGAAGAGGTGAGGATAAGCAAGCCTCCAGTTTCTTGTGACTTGTCAGTTTCTCCATGGTGACAGGTATATGTTGGATCCAAGTGCAACTATTGGCAAGTGCATTTTGCGCTCATGAATTATGAATCCGTTTGGTGAATGGAATCGAGATGAACAGTGGATAGGGTTACTGGGGCTCTGATACGATTGACCTCCAAAAGAACGTCGATGAATTCTTCGTGTCTGCATCGGTAAACAGATCACTTTTCTTGACGGATCAATTGGACACTTTGATGTACGATGGGAATTGCAGCGTATGGCGTAATTTTCTCGCAAATGGGAAGCGTGAGCTGCACTTTCTGTAAAGTGGTAATGGGGCACCAGTAGGCCTACAGCAGCGCCCCAGATCCACAACGAGCAAACCGACTTGGCTGCCAGAGCACGATGTCGTCCCCAACCTACCCCGCCAATACTTCGGCCTACAACTCCGTCCTGCTGGCCTACAGGCCGCTGGCCACACTGCTCAAGGTCTACGGCATCCACCCCATCGACTCCAGGGGCAAATTCACCAAATGCTGCTGCAACCGCCCCGGTCTCTGGCTGTCCACCTTCTTCAACATCCTGCTGGTTTTGGCCGCTTTTGCCCTGCTGTTCCTCACGGAGATCCTCGACCATTCTGCCGTGGCTGGCGAGTACACCACCGTCATGGCCTTCTGGGCCATCTGCGGTTGCGCCTTCGTGCACATGCTGGCCAACATCGGCAAGGGTCACCTGAACTCTGAACTGCAGATGAAGTGGAGGATCGTGGACAAGCACCTCGGCATCGAGAACGACCTGGCTCTGAGGAGCTGGGGCCGCAAGATGCTCTACTTCTTCCTGCTGCTCAAGTTCTTGTTCATCGGCACCAGCGTCATCCTGGTCTTCGCCCAGAGGTCGGCCAGCAACCCGCTGACCATCCTGCTCTTGACCATCGTCTGCGCTCTCCTCGTGTGGCTCAACTGCGCTGTTTTGGCCCCCCAGATGTGCTACTTCTTTTTCTGCAGGGCCGCCCAGAGTCGCTTCGCCGTCTTGGGCCTCTCCATCCAGAGGGCACTGGGCACCACCAACATTCGTCCCGGGACGGCCATCGGGCCCATCAGCGCCATCGGCGAGAAGGACATTTCCTTGGAGCTGGAAGGCCAAAGGCGAAGCTACCACATGCTGGCCGACCTGACCCAGGAAATCAGCAACCTGTTCTCGCCCATGATTCTCACCGGTTTCCTTCTGGACTCGGGCATGATCTGCACCTGCATGTACCGGCTCATCCAGATGTGGGACCTGACCCGCTGGAGCGTACCCCTGGAGATGCTGGCCATCCTCACCGCCATCCTCAAGATCTTGGCCATCACCCTGCTGGGAGCTAGCGTCACCCACACTGTACTGAGTTCTCGTTGTATGGGGTTTTCATGTTGGTGTTGGGCGGGTTTTTGAATTTGGATCCTCCGGTAACGGCACATGCTCTGGCAAGTGACGAAATGAGGGTAACCACTTTTTGGCAAAGCAACAAAACATGTCGCAGACCCGAATTTGACCCCGTTTGGAAATATACAGTAGATGTTAACTCAAAATGATTTATAGGCTTATCTACATGTTTCCTCTATCTATCTGATTAACTTGATCAGTCGAGCCCAAACCAGCAGGGCTAGAAACTTGAAGATTTGCCGAAACTACATTAGTTGCTATTAACTGCAAATAAAGAAAGGGTTTGTCTTATTCCCCCTCTAAGGGGTTAAAAAGGGGGTTAATGTTTCTCTCTACCATCAGGTCTAGGACGTTCAAATTTTCATGCAAGTACCTTATTGGTGTCGAAGCCCAAAATTATGGAGGCATTTTTTCCTATTCCCCTTCTAAGGGGGTTAATCGTGTGGGCTCCTTTACGATCATGGCTTGGACGTTGAAATCGTGCATGTAAATACTGTACCTTAGGTGCCGAAACCGCACACTAAAAAAGGATTTTTTCGTATTACCCCTATATGGGAACTAAACAAATGTATCTCCTCTACTGTTAGGGCTAGAACCTTGAAATTTTGCATCGAAGAACCTTGGGTGCCGAACCCCCCTCTACGATATAGGTATTTTCGAACTCGCCCTCCAAGGGGGTTAAACGTAGGTGGGGATAAACTTATCACCCCTACCATTAGGGCTAGCCCTTTGTACTTTTGCATGCTAGCTGTTTGTTTGTTTGTTTATGGAATTTTTAACGTTGGCTTATTTTCGCACCTATTGGGCCCATCACCAACGCCAGGGG
>JAQGAF010005705.1:0-11576 GCA_034687865.1 Kryphioiulus occultus | reverse complement strand
TGGGTTGATGGATTACACCCCCTACCACATGGTATTCATTTACTGATTGTAGGGTACTGAGTTGAATTGAATTGAATACTGTATATAGGATTGCTAAGACATGCATGAAATGAAAGCTATGCGAAGATACCTCGCACTAGAAAATGCGTTGCATTATCAATACATGCTATGACTTAGAAAATAGCCCACTTGTCACTGATGTTGTGTGACAGATTTCATTTCAAACCAACTTGCGTCATTTAGTGCACAGCTGCCATTAAAGGGTACTTTTAATAGCAGTACAATATATTTTATTTGGTATCATCTTGGCAATGAAGATTTACAAAAGGAGAAGTTCCATGCGAGTTTATTGTCTGAAGAAAATGCAAGTATTGAAATTCTCAGTGTCATTTTATTGCATGAGATTCACCATGCCCGTATACGGTATATACTGAATATAAGCGGGTTTAGCAGGTGACATCCATCCACTACATTTTGAATTTTAAAAACCTGGCTTGTACATTTCAGGTATACTGAGTCTGTTGCGCTGCAGGAACCCCTTCAATAATAATTAACGTTTAATTTATTTTCAGAGTTTAAGAGGATGAAACTTTCCCTGACGATTATTCTATTGGCATCGGCTATGATGAATATTACATATGCTGAACTGAACATAAAAGAGGGTGTGCTTGAGGTAGATGTTGCTGAAAATGAAGAATACAAGTCAAAAGAAGAGGTTATCTTAGTTCCTTATGTTTCGTTTGATAAAAGTATTATTAAAACGGTCAAAATCAATGCACATCAAGAGGACAAAAAAGGCACTCCAGATGACAACTCGAACCCTGCGAATGAGCCATGCTCGAGTTGTGTTGCTGCATAAGCATAAAATGCTGCAATCCAGGTATAGAATAATGGAGGAAAATTGTACATGTGCTTTTTCGTATATTCTCGGTGTTATGTGAACATGTACAAAACTTAGTTTTACAGGTGAATTCCATTTTTTTCATTATTGTTGAAATTCCTTCCATTTTAAGAACGGAGAACATCAACCATTGGATTTGTCTTCTGTTAATATTAAACAAACAATGGAATAAAGGAATTATTTGAAAACTTTATAGTCTACATGCATTATTGGCGCATTTGTACCTTAAATATTGCTAAATGGTCTTAAGGTTTCGGAGTTTCTCGCTGTTTTTCGGTTCATTGCACGTCAATGTAACCTGTATGGCAATTTATCTGATGAAAATAAAAAAAATTCTGCCAGTGATTTTTAATGCTACATGTGAAATTGACGAGATACAGTGGGGGTCAAATGTTTAGGTCCAAAATAGCATTGTGATCCAATGGCAATGTGGTCCTAACATTTGGTAGCCATGTTATACACTCATTTATGCAACGCAACCTCAAAATTGACAACATTGTTTAAAAATTGTTTTGTATTCAATATCACAATTTAGGTTTTAGTTTTCTAAATTTATCACAACATTGCATTAATGCGTTTTTAATTATTCGTTTGGAGGATCGGCTCTTGAAATTTTCGAGAAAAACCAGACATCGAAAGAAAAATGGATGAAACAATTTAAATTGTACATTGACAGGAAATAGTCCAATATTTACGGGAAATATTTTTTTGCAAAATTAAAAAAATTAAATTAAATAAATATTGCAAAAATACTAAAACCAAATGATAGCAATTAGATCGTTCTACGTTGGGTTTATAACTATAAGAAATACAATTCCCTGACAAAAAAAATAACGCACGGAAAATAGAATATTTGTAATCATTTATTAAAATAAAAGTAACCCGAATACTGTTTTGACGAATTAACTATTTAAAAAAAATACCACGCGAACAACATTTGATTTAATAAATTAGATACTAAACATAGGAAATAAAAGCAATTTTCGTGAGGAATTTCAATCAATCTACTAGCTATATTATTTTGACTAAATACGGGTAGAATTAATGTGCACGAAATGATATACTTCCACTATACTCATGCTGTAGAACTGAATGATACAAGTCCTATTCTTAATTTACATGTAGCTGCCCCTAACAGCCAGGCAATCACTATCAGCCTAGTAGCAGCCCGGTAGGGGAAGCCCAGTTTATCAATTATGTCTATTGCGGAGCGGTCAGCAGCAGGACGTAATGTCAGTTCAGCCTAAAAAAGAATTTTGTCTTCTGACGTAAGGACGCCAAATTCGCCCTATGAGTATACGTAATAACTGTTGAGGACATTTTATAACAACCCTGCAGGTATTAACGTCGACCATGTGTTCGTTATTACCGTTCTGTAAATTTAATCTGTATATCACACATTCAATCAATTCATCCATGCAATATAAATTCGTATTCCAGTTAAATTGTCCTAATAAATGTCATTGCTGCTTCGTGAAAATATCTTTTAAATAATGTGGACCAATAAAGCAAATGCCATGGCAATAGCCTAAATGCTGTTAAAAGTACTTTAAAACTGCAGGCTAATAAAACCTTTTTTGTTTCCCAAAACCATTCGATACGATATCATGGATTCAATGAAGGATTCACACAAACTTTATAAAAACCGTGCATGCCTATATATTCGGTCATTTTCTCTTTCGCAGAAGCTGCCAAACAACTTGCAAAATTTACAGGTACAGGTAAATGAATTCAACGTTATCTCAATCACTTTTAGTTAGTGCAGAGTTTGCAATATTTTGTTGATTTTTTTCAGAAAATCTATTAACATGAAACTAGCGCTGTTGATTTTGCTAATAGCTACAACTGTAATCAACGTGCACAATGCCAAATTAGGCATAAATGAAGTAGAGTATGAAGAAGTTAATTCCAAACGTGAGGAAACCAATTCAGAGATTGACAACATTTCTGTTGCTGTGGACAAAAACAATGTTGAAGAGGGTACAATCAGCGTGGATGAAAACAATGCTACTGATGTCGAAGAACATGCCCCTCAACGTGAAAAACGATTTAGTTTAGGATTCAACTGTAAAACGTGTTATACATTGTTTAGCAACGACACATGTTGCAGCATAAACATGCAATGTTGTCATCCAGGTAAGATTACAGCGATATAACAATCGCTATAAAACTTTGGTATATTCAATATTAATATATGACCAAAGAGTGTTGGGAATTATAGAGTCATGTCATACATTTGTTTTGCATTTGTAAATATTCTATTTCATTTTATTTCACAGGAGAAATACCGTTTATTTCATTAATCATTAAGGTGTTAATGAGCTTCGTATAATAACAGTGCCATTGTTGGTGAAGCTCTTCCAATGCGACATACATGTACAACTTATTAGAAAATATTGGAATAAAGAAACAGTTGTAATGCACATGTACATGTATATATTATCTGTGTTATTAATATTCATGTATCGAACAGGTATACAGTTTATGTTCTACACAAAAGCAGTTTCCTCACTATTCTCTACTAGATTAGCCAAGTTGTTACAACAATTTGGACTTTGATCCTAAATATCATTTAGTGTCAGCACGGTAATAATTATTATGGGAGTTTAAATTCTCAATGATTTTGAAATGAAAATATTACAGAATATCGCAATGTTTGCATGCTAGTACATCTGAATAGTGTTATACTGTACCTGTACATGCAGATGTACAGTATATGTATAATCGCAAATCTAATAAAAGCTAACAAGTACAGTATATAGAAAAGTTAAATTTTCGGATTTTTCAGAATGAAATCGATAATGCAAGCACTATGATGTTTATGAATTTGTAACACTACCAGGAGTAACCAAATGCCTTAGGTACAGTTGAGCAGCCTTTTATGACTGCTGACTTATAGACAACAGTTGCGGCAAATGCGTCTAGAAAATAAATACACTTGCGACCACGAGAGTTTAGAACAAAACTTGGCTTTTGTTGGTTAATTAGTTGGACATACTTTGAAAAAATCAATATTTTCAGCAAGATTTATATGGTTTAATAATTACAAGATGCAAACGCATCAAATTTTTGGGCTTCACTACTATTGGCTAAATGATTTGGTTGTCCAATTTAAAAAGTGAACTGATATGTACTGTATATGATAGAGTAAATAATATTGCACGAAAATTTAGGATGGAAGTATTGGCGCTTACATCATTCCATAATCATAAGCTCACGTTGTCTCTATGTCAGAAAAACGATAAGTAATTCATTTATTGCCATGAAGTTCTTGACAGCCTTTCCCTATAAAACGATTACAACATGCATGTACATGAATACTACACATTCCTACATTGTACATTCAAATTCTCAAACGTGATATAATGTAACTTAATTTACAGCCATTAATAATAAATGTATCAAAGTTTTCTTTTAATTTTACAGGTGCTCCAATAAGGTATAAAATAGTATTATCGACTCACTTCTTGGCATGTGCACATTGTACATTCAAATTCTCATAACATGCAATGTACAGAGTATTTTCAATTTGGAGCCTATTGACTTATACAACTATATACTAATTGAAATTTCCGTTTGGCAATGAATAAGAAATTATAAAACATGTGGTATGACGCACTAACATGTTGATAATGAAACTGGCAAAGGTCATGGATACACTTTAAATATATTCGGAATTTCCTCAAGTATGGCAATGTCAACATTTATTTTAACTTTGGTTGAAAAAACATACGGAAACTGTATTAAGAAGAAGTTCAATTTTCTCGTTTCATCATTCTCACTCCAGAAATTTTATGCAAATCGACTGGCGTGAACAATATCCTCAACAGGTAATATACTATTCATGCATTCAAGGCATTTAACAATTTATCAAATTTCTTATTACTGTACAAGCATCTGTACATGTATATGATATTTAATGAATGTTGCATTGCCAGTAGCTATTGCAACTTTGAAACAATTACATATTCATATATTTGTAAATATTTCTAGAAAATATCAACATGCAATTCTTCTGCTAGCAGCAATAGTATTTCTGAAGTCGAGTAACACAACTGACAATATTGTTTGATGATTGTTTTGTATTCGATATCACAATTAAGTCTTTAGTTTTCTAAATTTATTTCCACTTTTCAGTAATGCGTTTTTAACTATGAATACTGGATGAAATACAATTCAAATTGTGCATTGACAAGAAATACTCAAATATTTACGTGAAATATTTTTTTGCAAAATTAAAAAAAAAAATATTGCAGAAATGCAAAACCAACGGATAAAAATTAGATCGTTGTAAGTTGGGTTTACAACTTTCCAAGAAATACAATTCCCCGACTACAAAAATAATGCCCGGAAAATAGAATGTTAATTTGTGATAATTTATTAAAATAAACCCGAATACTCTTTTGACGAATTATATTTTAAAAAATATCATGCGAACAACATTTAATTTAATAAATTAGCTACTAAACATCGGGAAATAAAACCAGTTTTCATCAGGGATTTCAATCTACAGGCTATATTATTTATGACTAAATACACGCAGAATTAATGTGCCTAAAATGATGTATTTATTTCCACTCTACTCATACAGTAGAACTGAATGATACAAGTACTACTCTTTATTTAGCTGCCCCAAACCGCCAGGCAATCAGTGTCAGTCAAGTAGCCGGTAGGGAAAGCTCACTTTGTCATTGTGTCTATGACGGAGCGGGCAACAGCAGGACATAAGGTCAGTTCAGCCTAAAAAGAATTTTGTCTTCTGACGTAAGGACAACAAATTCACCTTATACTTGTAAGTAATAACAGTAGAGGACATTTTATAACAACCATGCAGGCATTCACGTCGACCGTGTGTTCGTTATTACCGTTCTGTAAATTTAATCTGTATATTACACATTCAATCAATTCATCCCTGCAATATAAATTCGTATTCCATGTTAAATTGTCCTAATAAATGTCATTGCTGCCTCGTGAAGACATTTCTTTTAAATAATGTGGATCAATAAGGCAAATACAACAGCCGTAGCCTAACTGCAGTTAAAAGTACTTTAAAAATGCAGGCTAATAAAACCTTTTTTGGTTACCAAATGTTAACGTTACGACATATATAACGGATTCAATGAAGAGTCACAAACTTTAGAAAAACCGATAAGAATTGAAATAACCGTGCAAGCCTATATATTGACAAACCGATAAATGAAAAATTCGATCATTTTCTCTTTCGCAGAAGCCGTCAAACAACTTGCAAAATTTACAGGTACAAATTAAATGAATTTAACGTTATCTCAATCACTTTTAGTTAGTGCTGAGTTTGCAATATTTTGTTGATTTTTTCAGAAAATCTATTAACATGAAACTAGCGCTGTTGATTTTGCTAATAGCTACAACTGTAATCAACGTGCACAATGCCAAATTTGGCATAAATGAAGTCGAGTATGAAGAAGTTAATTCCAAACGTGTGGAAACCAATTCAGAGATTGACAACATTTCTGTTGGTGTGGACAAAAACAATGTTGAAGAGGACACAATCAGCGTAGATGAAAATGATGCTACTGATGTCGAAGAATATGCCCCTCAACGTGAAAAACGATTTTTTTTAGCTTTCAACTGTAAAATGTGTTTAGCAGCGTTTAGCAGCGTCACGTGCTGCAGCATAAACAGGCAATGTTGTCATCTAGGTAAGATCACAGCGATAGAACTATCGCTATAACACTTTGGTATATTCAATATTAACATATGACCAAAGAGTGTTGGGAACTATAAAGTCATGTCATACCTTTTTGCATTTGTAAATATTCTTTTTCATTTTATTTCACAGGAGAAATACCGTTTATTTCATTAATCATTAAGTTATTATTGAGCTTCATATAATAACAGTGCCATTGCTAGTGAAGCCCTTCCAATTCGACATACATGTATAACTTATCAGAAATTATTGGAATAAAGAAACAGTTGTAATGTACACGTATATATAATCTGTGTTACCAATATTCATGTATCGAGCAGGTACTACACAAAAGCAGTTTCCTCACTATTCTCTACTAGATTAACCAAGTTGTTACAAAAATTTGGACTTTGATCCTAAATATCATTTAGTGTCAATACGGTAATAATTATTATGGGCGTTTAAATTCTAAATGATTTTGAAATAAAATTATTACAATATATCGAATCTGAATATTTATATACCGGTACATGCAGATTTACAGTAGATGTCTAATCACAAGTCTAATAAAAACTAATAAGTACAGAATACTGAAAAGTTAAATTTTCGGATTTTTTAGAATGAAATCGATTATGTATAAGCCCTATGATATTTATGAATTTGTGGCATTACCAAGAGTAACCATAGGCGTAAGGCACAGTTGAGTAGCCTTTGATGACTGTTGATTTTTAGACAATTTGCAGCAAATACATTTTGAAAATAAATACATTTGTGACAACGAGAGTTTGGAACAAAACTTGGCTTTTGTTGGTTAATCAGCTGTGCATACTTTAAAAAATCAATATTTTCAGCAAGATTTAAATGGTTTAATAATCTCACGTAGTCTGTATGTCAGAAAAACGATGAGTAATTCATTTATTGCCATGAAGTTCTTGACAGCCTTTCTCTAGAAATCGAGTGCAACATGCATGTATAGTACCTATTTTTACATTGTACATTGAAATTCACAAACGTCATATCATGTAACTTTACAGCCATTAATAATAAATGTATCAAACTTTTCTTTTAATTTTATAGGTGCTCCAATCAGTTATAAAATATTTATTATCGACTCATTTGTTGACATGTGTGGAAATATCATGCAATGTACAGTGTATTTTCAATTTGGAGCCTATTGAATTATACAACTACTAACATAAATTTCAGTTTGGCAATGAATAAGAAATTATAAAACATGTGGTATGACGCACTCACATGCTGATAATGAAACTGGCAAAGGTCATGGATACACTTTAAATATATTCGGAATTTCCACAAAGATAGCAATGTCAACATTTATTTCTACTTTGGTTGAAAAAACATATAGAAAGTATTTTTTCTCGTGTCATCATTCTAACTATAGAAATTTTATACAAATCGACTGGCGTGAACAATATCCTCAACAGGTAGTATACTGTTTATGAATTCAAGGCATTTAATGTTTTATCCAACTTCCTATTACTGTATAGCGTATGTACATGTGTACGATATTTAATGAATATTGCATTGCCAGTAGCTATTGCAACTTTGAAACAATTACATATTCATATATATTTCTAGAAAATATCAACATGCAATTCTTAATACTGCTATTGCTGCTAGCAGCAATAGTATTTCTGTTGTCAAGAATCACATATCAGGCTAAGGTTGAAGAAACAACTGCTTATCAAGACGATGATAACCCAATAATGGATGACAGAATGAGGGTTAGGCCTAACTTTAAATTGATCAATACTGAGCTTTATTTTCACACATGATTGAACTTGCTGTCTAAACAGTCAATGCGGCAATCCAGGTACATGTATGTTTGTCTTTGTATGCTGCATAAAATGACTTTACATTTTAAGCTAACTCGAAGTGAATGAAATACCATTGCATGCTGCTTGAGTGATTTTAATAAACAATTAATATTAGGAGTTTAGTTTCAATCAAGATGTTTTAAGCAATGTTGCGTACCGCTCTAACAAAAGGTCTATACCCAGAAAGACGAAGAGATGCATGTTGCTCTGTTCTAATTTAATTAATTATTAAATTATGAAGAATGATAAACCAAAGTGTCTAAAGGATTTGGTATTCAATTGAAAATTCTATGACTTTTCAACGAATTCTCGCTGCTTTCGAAAAGTTTTTTTTTTCCTAATAGAATGAGGGGCCGTCCAAGTTTTATGTTATCACAAAATAGTGATTTTCCGATACGTCTTTTACCCTAGTGAAGACAAGATCATTGGTCAAAAAATCCGTAGGCAAAATTTTTTACAAAACATAATACAAATTTTTATTTTGTAAATCTATTAAAAGAAAAAACTCCATGACACTAATTAAATTCCATGACTTTCGTATGACTTCCATGACCTGAATTTTATTTCATGACTTTCCCATGTCGTCCATGACCGGTAGACCCACTGTTAATTGATTGACAAACAAAGTTTCGTTTAAAAATGAGCTGTTAATTAATGCAAATTGCTGAAATAAAAACTGTTTCATGCAGGTGAGTTTCCTTGTCTTTCAATTCTGATTCGCAACCCGTTTATAAAGTCATATTAGAAATACGATGGAGATTATGCATCGCTATATCGAGATCGATAAAACTGGTAGTTTTACTTTATAATACCTGAATAAAAAAACTGATTAAGAATAGGGACGTACAGTATCGACTTCTATAGTTTCCATGCGGTGTATTCTTGGATAAAAACTTAGTTATACATTGTCTATATTAATTTATGGCACTTTTTTCAACAACTTATTTTTTCATAAAGGAACTTATATTATTCAAAAATACTATTCCAACTCACTGTACAACTGTCAGGCATGTGCAATTCAGTATTGGGCATTCTTTGGTATAATCATTTATATCGTACCTTAAACCTGTCTTCATGTGGCACTACTGTTACCTTCCCATGCATGCAACATTCATCTGTTTTTTAAGCTGACATTACGACTTGCACGATTGTATCATTTTATTTAGGACAACTTTTACAATTTGATAAAACTATAAACTCAGACGTGGATTGGACAAGTCCGAATATGTGACACGATTTGGCACATTTTATTAAATCTTCTTTATTACCACTATTATTTGACTTCATACGAAAATGTGCCATTTCTGGAATACGATTTATCTATGTCATCTATGTCTACGCAATATGCATTACATTATAACGATGAATTTGCGTAAAGAATTACTGAAAGGAGAGCCATCTGTTATTCCCATTTGTATTGAACTTACTGTAGGCTATATCAAATTAATGTGCAAATGCATCAAATGGAAATAATACCACCTTTTAAACGACTGCATGGTTATGATGATAATATTGTATACCTCTGAAAATAAGACTAAGGTAATAAAGCTTGTCCAGTTTTAGGCCTGAATCGAACTGATATTCACTGTGATACATGTATTCACAATGCAGAATCATCGTTGATGCAATATTTATTGCTTCAGTTCAATAAAGCTCAAAATCTAGATCATTGATCGTATTTTGGAAAGACTATATATACTGTAATATACACAGCAATGAGATACAAGTTGACTAGTAGATCTCAGCAAACAGTAAGCATTATATTCAGCGGGAAATACATGTAAGTATACATTTCACATCACCAGACCCAAGTTTGGTTTTAAATACGTTATTTCCGCAAAAAGTAAACTTTTTTTTAAATTTAGACGCAAAATGTTGTGTTGGTGCATTCTCTTGGTTTTCTCTGCGTTTCTTTTGGAGGGAGAAGGCCTGGATATTAGCAGGAAGGAAATTAAATCTATAGGAGAAGAACGACTAGGTTTTTTCTGGGTAAACTGCCCTGCATGTCTTCAGATGTATCAACCATGGGCGTGCTGTTGGAGAAATATTAGATGTTGCGGTAAGAGAAAGTGCTTCAAAAATAATTGCGTTCAACTCATAACTTATTTGTTGGCAAATCATCTATGGTTAGTTTACAACGAAAACAAACAAATGGTTCATACATGCATCAACGTATTTTTCCTAAAGACAGTAGCAACTGATGCCATGTAATCAATCACGAGAACTACGAATTAATATTTCATTTTGAAATTTTTAGGAATGCTTCCTCCAACAACAACACCAACAACAACACCAACAACAACACCAACAACAACAGCAGCAATCACAGCCGGATAAAAAGCTGGTCAAGACAGCAGCAGAATTCTATTGGGTTTATTGTGCCTTTTGGGTTCAATTGGGTTCTATGTGTTTAGGTGAAAGGGTTTGTCTCATGTCACAAAGTGAATAAAACAATATGTAAACAAATACAGAGAAGTCGTCAGAAACGATCGCTTTTGCATGTCTCGATTTTCAGCTCTAATGTTTCCAATTCCAGCTTGGGCATAACTATCTACATGTAAATTTGCTTGTGTAATTTACAATGGATAGTTGAAAAAACGCGTCCAAACGTTTCCCTTAGGTTCATCTTGTATTCTTAATAAGCCTTTATTATCGCATTTAAAATATCCGCAAATTTCACATCAAATTGCCTCCAATAACCTCAAATTTTACCTTAAATAAACTGAACGATTACCCCAAATAACATCATATTTTACATCAAATAACCTCAATAATTGCCATAACCTCAACTATTACAGCAAATAACTTCAAATTTTACATCAAGCAACTTCAAATATTGCATCAAGTCATCTTAATTTACCTCAAATTATGTCAAATCATACCACAAATAACCTTAAATTTTTCTTCAAATAACCAACTATTTAATGAAATAATCAAATTACCTCAAATAACCTCACATTTTAATCAAGTAAACTCAACTAACTCAATTAACCTCAAACTTTACATTTATTTATTTCAACAGTCACTTCCCATATAAAAATGATGTGCAGAAGCTGTACAGAAAAATATCCCGTAAATGTTTCTGCATAAATGGGCCTGTTGAATTGCGCAGAATTCTGCATGCAAAAGATGTCAGAATAGTTTCTGCAGATATTGTTGTGCAGAATTATGC
>JAQGAF010005704.1:0-11578 GCA_034687865.1 Kryphioiulus occultus | reverse complement strand
TTTTAAAAAACGTAGTATAAAATAAAATGTAACATGAGGATAACATGACGATAATATGAGGAATTTAACTCCTTCACCGGCTTATAGAACACCATCCTACCGTAACTGGAACGAGTTGCTAGAAATCGGAACAGCCTGAACTCTCCAGCTTCCACCACCATCTTGGAAGATGACGTACTTCAGCGTGGGACTTAATTCTGTTTCCTCTTCCAGGGTGAACATGTGGTCCTTCCAAGGATATCCCGCAGCGCTAAGCTCCATAATTTCGCCACCTTCATCGATCTGCAAATTAAGAGAATTTTAAAATTTTTATAGTTTGAATGTAGGCTGGTCATATGAAATACTTACCTCGAACCTTTTCTCTATAGATGCTTTCACCAATTCCCTTGCTGGCCACCAGGCCTTAGCGTAAAACTCCACGCGATCCTTGAACTCGTCGCCAACCAAGGCAATGGCTTTGTGAAACCGGTCCTAAAAGCACGAAAACACTTTATGTGAATATTCAAAGTTTCCTACATAATCAACACCTTTATCAGTCATGGTGACTACACATTTCTGAAAACGAAATTCCATGATTTTTCCAGGTTTTCCAGATCAAAATCTAATTTTTCGAGGTTCAAAAAAATATATTTTAATGATTAAATGTGACCGCATTCTATTGAAAACAATATTTAGAAATAATAATAAGGAACCGTGATTTAACGAAAATTTCTTTGAAAAACTACCAGAAATAGTGGATTTTAGGTATAAATCCATAGACCACAGGTAAACTCCATAGATCGCAAGATTTTTTATTCAAAATTAATCTTGCTTTATGCATTATTGGTGATATAGTGTAAAAAGTTAAAATTTTAATGATTAAATGTGTGCAAAATAATATTAAAACAATAAGGAGACTCCATAGAAGCAACTTCTGGAAAAACCAGATCTCAAATGGTAAATGTTTAGTCAAAATTACCAAACAAACATATCCCAATGATAGCTATTACAAAAGTTTCTTTGAAAAACTACCAGAAATAATGGAGTTTAGGTGTTCCCATGACATGTTTTTTTGATTGCAAATAATAATTCTGACAGAAATCACAGGTATTTTTTCAAAATAGCCAATTTATGAAAATGTCAGAAATATTAATATTGACAGAAATTGCCTCCGTAGACAAAAACTGAATAAAAAAAATCACCAGACATGACTGATTTTAGGTGTAATTTCATAAACGCGTTTTGCAAAATGCTGAACATTGTGCACATTTCTCAGAATTATAACGAACACTCAAAAAATAAACTTTTGAAATTGAAAAATTCCAGGTTTCAAGTCAACATTCCCAGAGTTTTCCAGGTTTGACATCAAAATTCCCCGAAATTTGGTTTGCCAGGTTAAATAGAAAATTCCCGGAGGTTTGTAGGTTTAATTCAAAATTCTCTGAAGTTTCCAGGTTTTCCAGGTTGATAATCACCGTGTCAGTGATTATACACAAAATTTTAAATATTGTTGGAATAAGCTTTTTACCATGTCAACAATTTCCAGAGAGCTTCAAGAACACTACAGAAATTTAATGTACACAACTTTTATGATTTCAAGCAATTACCTCTGTGTTGGGATCCTTGTCGTTCCAATACGGGTTCAAATGTCCCACCCTCGCGCTGATGTTTGTCGTGATCAGGTACTTGGGCTTATCCGGACACACTGAAATGCCGTTGTCGATGGCGTCTATCTCTTCCACAAAATTCTCGTAAATTTTGATGAACAGTTTCTCCACGATTTCGTCAGTCTGCTTGGCTGCGAGGAGCTCTGCCAAAACGCGGTGTCCGAAATGAAGGTACACCAATCCCGCACTGCTCAGTTTTGTCACCCAGGGCCTCGGCACTGGAGAAAGTGAGTTCATGCTGCCATCAAACGTCCTGTAAATATGTATGAAAACATTCACCACCACTACAGGGATCATACCAAAATTTGCAACACAATTTTCCTGACTTTCCCTGACCAAAGCTGATCAATTTCACTGGCATATCAAATAAAAAAATCTCACATGTAAGTAAAATTAACTTTATTTTCCACACTTTGCCCATATTTTAGAAGAAAAAATTCGCATTTTCATTAGCCACGACCCTGCGAATATTTTAGAATTGAGAACGCCGTAGGCAAATTTTTTTTACAAAAACTAGACCACCTAAAAAAATTCTAAAAAAATAAGAGTGTTAATATTAACATGAGAGCAACGCCGTAGGCAAAATTTGCAAAAAAATGTTGTCCTAATGCAATTTTGAAGACATTCTTAGAAATATTAATATTCAAGAGAAAGCTTTAGACCCTTTTTTGATTTAAAAAAACTAGACCAGAAATAATTTTAGATAGGACCTGCTATAATTTTCGTTGCCATGGCAATTTGCTATAAAATATGAGAACACCTGACAAACTATTGCGTTAACCAACTCAAGAAATTGTCCTTCGATTTAAACATATTTCTACAATGGATTTTAGCTCGTTTCTTTAAAAGGAAACGCCGTAGACCAAATTTTTGAAAAAACTACTGGAAACAACGAATTGTAAGTTTAATTTAAGGGCGTTTTTCACACAAATAAATTGAAAATTAAAAATTTCCAGTCAAAAATTGAAATTAAAATTTTTTTGTGAAAGTTTTCCCTGACTCCCACCTGACTTTCCCTGATTTTTTGGGCAAAATGTCCACATTTTCCTCCTTTCATTTCCATGACTTTCCCTGACGGTATGAACCCTGCACTAAAAACCTCCAAAATCTAGTTGCTCGAATTGAAATCGAAGACTATGCCGACCTTTGATGGTGATCGTAGAGATGTCTGCTGGGATCGTACTCTCCTCCAACATCGACGACAATGTCACATGCATTCAGGAGTTCAGTATTACGGGTTCTGCAATTGTGAATAAAATTACTACGACACTTCTAATTATTCTCACCATTGTCGGTAAATTGAATCGGTTCAAATTAAAGTCGTACGATGCTAGAATTTATCGCCGTACCGATCACAAATTTCCAATATTTACTGCCGCATTGCTCACCTAACAATAGTTGCATCCTTGTATTCTGGCAGTTGCTTTAGAAGAAAGCAAGCCAGCACTTCGTCACAGTGGAATGTTCCATCGTGTGTGCCTATTTTCGGGACATCCATATTGGGTCTCTTCAGTTCTGGCTCCCCGTTCATTATGACGGTAGAAACTTGAAAACGGTGAAGAAACAGACTTGCTAATCTACCTGAATTAAATAAAAAGCATGAACATTTACAGGCTACCATCTGAAATAATTGGACAAAAATTACAATAAAATCCCTCACATCTACTGACATTTACTGAAAAATGCTTCGCTAGATATTCTTTCTGAAAATGCTTCGATAGCTGCTTGCCGACCCTACACGGTTAGTGTTACCGATAATCGTCAGTAATGAGAATGGAACATCAATCCGGTCATCAGTAAATTGCCGGCCCATCACACATACAGTATTACTGTCTGCATTTGTTGAAACTGATCGGTACTAGCCATGTATGGTACGGGTGCCCATATTATACATCAGCAAATTTATTTATGCTGGAAAACTTTTCGACAAAACTTACAATAAAATCGCTCATATGTACGTGGACATGTTACCGATAATCGTCAGTAATGAGAATGGAACATAGATCCATCAGTACAGCGCCCATTACACGACCATTATTATTGTCTGCACCCATGTCTATATTATTTCTCTCAACAAATTTATTTGTAGGAAAACTTTTTTTCCAACTTTGTAGCACATTGCATGGTATCAGATGCTGGATTTCATGGGTAATTCTGCAATGGGCACCTTCAACATGCAGCAAATAGTCATAACAGTATCAGATGCATTCTGAAAGCTTTTTTAGTTATAAAAGATCAAGCTAGTACAGCAAATCAGCAACCCAAATCTATATGGCCTGTTATGAAATAAGGTTTGGCATTCAGAGACAGATAATTCATGGATTTCAATGCTAAGTTCTCCAAGATGTACATGTACTTCATCTGACTAAAACAAGCAAAATCAATAAACAAATACTGTAGATATCCTGTACATGTATTTCATCACACTATTCGACAAACAAATGACAAATTCAAATTCCTAACCAAGGAGTTTCTTAGATGCACGTGGTACCGGTATATCAACAAAACAATTCAAACCTCAAATAATCTACAGCCTAATAAATCTCAAGTGTTAAATTGTCAATTCATGGTGAGCTAAGTTAATAATCAGTCTGATGAAACGAGCAAAACTATTACAAAAACTTACTGGGAGCTTTGGAGGTTAAATTACGTGTTGCCAGAAAAAGCATTTATAAGTGATGTCATACAGGTTAGGATTTTCACCAATGGTTGTTGTCCACGTCAGTCTCAACTTATCGTCTGCTCATTTTGTTGCTTCATATATATAAGGAGGCTCAGAACAGGAGGCTGAAATACATGTACTATGATCAATTCAAACAGAAGTTAAACAGTCATTCTTGAGAAGATCAACATCAAATTGTAGTGATGGAAGAACCAACAAAAATGACAGTCGTAGTTTGTCTGTTGATTACCATCATTCAAACAAGTTCAGCATGGGGTAAGCAAGTTTATGACAGTGTTATCATGAGAAAATGTTTGATGACAATACATATTTGACCACCAGCAATCCTTGTTTGTTGCTGGTCATAGACAGTTACACTGCTGAGAAATTTGACACCACTAATTATTGCCTTTATAAGGTCAGCAAGGACAGTCTTAATGGACGACCCCTGCACTGTAACAGTTTTCAAATTTGGGCAGGATCTAAATTTTGAATAGTTCTCGAACTTTCCATAAATCCAGACTTTCTGAGGATTTGGCACAAATGCTGAGAAAATAATAAATTGGCAAAAAATTCTGAAATAGCTAGAGAAAATCATAGGCATTATACATCATTGTTTCATTCACACAATTTATTTTCTCACAATTTTAAAGGCATTTAGATTTTTTGAAAAAATTTGTACGACATTTGAATTTATCTTGATATCATATCAAGATAAATATTGTTCCAAATTTTGTCACAATTTTCGATAGTTTGCATTCACATTACAGAAAATTCGTTAGAATAATTGTTTTATCAAATATATTTAGAGAGAAGAATTTTTATATAATGTAAAAGCATCTCGAATTACTTCCATAATCACTTTTATAAACGTAACAAATGTTCTCTCAAGAATTAAATTTGAGTCATGGCATAATTCAACAGACCACGAGTTTTAGTCCATATTCCAAAGAAAAAATATGGCGAAAATATCGAAATAATTAGAAAGTGGCAAAAAAAATACTGAAAAAGCTTATTAAAAATCAAGGACTGTATTCCACACAATTTTTTTCTCACAATTTGCAAAGGCATATAGAATTGCTTTACTATGAAACGCAAAAACAAAAATACATTAAAATTTGTATGACATTGAATTTATCTTGATATCTTATCAAGATTTTAGAGGCAGAGTTCATTTTCGATAGCTTGCATGTACATTACACAAAATTCTTCAGAACAATTGTTTTATCAAATTTATGTCGACAAATTTCTTATAATGTAAAAGTACAGTACCTTGAATTACTTCGATAATCAATTCTATAAACGTAACAAATGTTCTCTCAAGAATTAAATTTGAGTCATGGCATAATTCAATAGACCACTTGTTTGGTCCATATTCCAAAAAAAAAAATCAAATTTGTATAACATTCAATGTATCTTTAAAAAACCCTGCAATTTTTTATGTCATCGTTGTTTGCTCACCAATCTGTTGTCTCCACATAGGGAGCAGCCATCAGAAAGTAAAGCTGACCGACATTCAGACGCTAACGCTGAAAGCCGGTCAGATGACCACAGGTCGTCGCAACAGTCCGATACCTCAGCTGAACTGCATCGGTGGAACCGCGGCACACCTGTTCAAGCCACAAGTGGTGCAGTGCTACAACCGTGGAAGTGACGGTTATGACGTGCAGTGGGAATGCAAGACAGACATGGACAATGCCTACCGTTTCGGCACAGTCGAGGTCGTGTGCGAAGGTTACGATTACCCAGACGACAAGTACATTTTGAAGGGCTCATGTGCGGTACGCATAGGTTTAGTATTTCGTAAACAAAAAATTAAAACATACTTTGACTTTTAATAATCCGAGTACTCATTTTCTAGTTGGACTACACGTTGGACTTGACCAAGGAGGGTCTCCATCAGCAGCGTTCGGGGCACCACGATTACTACGGTGGACAGTCGTACAATGAAAAAAGGTACGGTAACTATCGCTGAGCGGTTTTTCCTGCTTGCAAAAGTTGCGATTCCTGTAAACTCGGAACATTTCATGATTAAAAATGTATGAACGAATACTTACTCGTGGTGTGATTTTTAGGAGTGACTCCAAGAGTAAGTCAGGCACTGGCGACTTCATCATAATCTTAGTTGTCGGGGTCATCATCTATGCCATTTACAAAACTTGCATTCGGATGCCGAGCAGGTGAACGAAGTGTTCGAAAAACTCGTATTAAGAAGTAGTTCTGTGAAAACGAATGTTAATGGTTATAAATTTTGAAATTGAAGCTCTGACGACACTGGATCTGATATCCCCCCGGATCACAGGAGTACAGGATGGTTTGGCGGCGGCGGTGGTGGTGGAGGAGGTGGCGGCGGTGGACCACCACCGGGATTTCGCCCGGAATACATGCCAGACGATAGTAAGTTCAGTTTTGATTCGTAAAGGGTACAAACCCGTAATTTTAAAAACCACTGGTTTACTTAAAATTAACGATTTTTCAGGTTGCAGTGGAACAAGTCGCAGGGCAACCTCTGGTAGCGGAGGTGGAGGCTTTTGGACCGGCGCCGCAACTGGTGGGCTCCTCGGATACATGTTCGGCAATAGGGGGTCAGTATTAACACCTTTGCTCCTTAGTGTTGTCTTCTGTTTCGAAAATTCAATTCAAATCAGTTGCCTATATTCAGTAAGTCAATACTACGTGGCTATGGGGGTGTAAACCATCAACCCAATTTAATCGGCAGTTACAACCGCATTAGAATGGACACCATCATTGTAAAACCGAATTTCTTGAAGCAAGCTTAAGGCTGCCCATTGGAAGATAAGAGCAGTAGTATGGATAGTATGGAATCACATTAGGGTTCCCACGAAATTTCACACAATATTAAACCACAAAATAGTACATGTATTAATTTTCAAGCCCTTGATCGAAGTTTAACAGGACATACGCGAAATTTTTCAGAGATTTAGATCACAAGTAATGAATTTTAATAATTTGTAGCGAGCGATTTTTGTGAGAAATACACATATTTCAACAATACAATACTGTATTTCTGCCGGACTTTAGAAATTCTATCAAATATTAATACTACCAGAAACGCCGTAGGCCCATTAAAAAAAAAAACAGGATTTAAATGATAGGTTAGTCTACATGTTGCCATACAAAAAATTGTTTAGCAATACTAATAATTTAGGATTGCAAAAGATAACATTTCTAGAAACAAAATATTAAAAAATAATAATTAAGGGAATGCAGTGGAAACTTTTTTCAACAAAAGTTATATTAAAAAATTGGCGAAATTTTTGCAAAAAAAAGTTCTGAAATGATGAATGTTAGTTTTTTAAAAATTGCTTTTAAAAAATAGTATTCCCTGACACTTTCATTTCCCTGACATTCCAGAAAGTGGGAAGCCTGAACAGGTTCTACCACCACAGTGGTTTCATTGAAAGATTCCATGCACCAAATTATAATTTTCCGGCAAAATATTTTTCAAAAAGGCCCATCCAATGATAAATGTCAGAACAGTCTCAGGCAAAACTAAGGCATTGATTAGCCAGACATATAATTTTAGTAATACATATTTTTCAGCTTTTCACAAGTATTTCACGTTAATCTCAATTTTTACAGGAGCACAGGTGCAACGGGGTATGGCTACCGGGAGCCCCCACCCGCGTATTCTAGTCACCATGCTTTTGGCGGCACTGGTCCATCATATTCTAGCGGCAGTAGTAGCAGCACTGGAACCAGAAGCGCATCTGGCTTTGGTGGCACGAGGCGAAGATAGTGCCACAAATTGCAATGTTTTTTTAGATTTGCGGGAGGGTCATATAAATTGCATGCCAGATTTATTGGATGTAGGTCTACTTGATTTTTTTTGGCTTAAGTATTATTGCGTGACAAAACCAAAGAACGTATTGTGTAGGGTCAATCCAAACCCTTAGGTTTTGATGTTTGCAACCAGTACTGCAGCATTTGCAAACTGAAGAGAGTGAAGGAGTTAAATTCAGAGTTAAATTTCTCATGTTATCCTTATGTCACATTTTATTTTACACTTCGTTTTTTTAAAAACACGCAAATCAATAAAAAATTAACTTACCAGTTATTTGGCAGACCTTACTTGAGTGCATGATTGACAGAAATATCAGCAGTTTATGCTGATAATTTTGTTATTCACGATTTACTTCGTTCCAATTTGAATTACAATTCCCAGGTGTCGTTCTTTTCTCGTGTTAACCATGGCAACGGCTCGTTCGATTTTAGTTCGATCGAATTCGATTTATTGGTTTCCTGGAGATTGAAATTGAAATCTGAACGAAGTAAATCGCGAATAAAAAACTTATCTGCAAATATAGACAATATTTCTATCAATCTGATACTACAGTACGTACTGTTGAATAACTGGCAAGATAATTTTTCATTCTTTTGAGTGTTTTAAAAAACATAGTATAAAGGAAAATTTCTTGCCGTGAGAATCTAACTTTCCCTGCCCCGGGCTATCCGTCTTCCCCATAAGATGACCAAAATACAAAATTTATAAGAATGTTAAACGCGTGCTCTTTTGAAGGATCCCGTTACTGGCGGATTGGCAAGGATTGAGAGACGAGGAGCTCAGCGAGAAAAGCGGCATTCCAGGAGGGATCTTCGTACACACCACAGGCTTCATCGGTGGGAACAAAACCCGAGAAGGAGCTCTCAAGATGGCACAGGTGACGTTGGCCAAACATGCCCAGGCTTCCGCATGATCAAGGCAAGTATTCGGTAAATGATGGGAATCTCTGCCTCTTATCACATTGAATCTTGTTGTCAGGTTGAAGTTCCGTGAAAATTTTCAAACTCCCATAGTTAGTTTTCTCCAAATTCAAACAACGTCATGACTGCATAAAAATCAACCAAAACATTTACAACATCCATTTTCACAGTTTGTAGTGTTTTTTTCGTTTTTCCAAGATAAACAAAGGATATTAATCTGTTATATCTCCAAGGAACTTTTTAAAAAGTCATTTTTATAATGCTATTTTTTTTAAAAATGTAACCTAACTTAAAAAAAAATTCATTACTGAGGCAACATTTTTTATACTTCAAATATTGTGATGTTTTCAAAAGCATACAGAAGCAGCATGACTTGAAATTTGAGGCTGTTTAAAATTCTTGTTACCCCATTGTTGAAGAATACATGACATTTCACTATTTATGCTGTGCATCTGATTATTCCTCTCAGGGACATTCATGACCTACTACAGTTTCGTTTTGTCAGTAAAATTGTTGTATTTCCTTTTCTAATTAAAATGTCTTCTGACCTCAATTTAAAACAAAAAAGATTTGTCCATACAGCATCTCTTCTTTTTTGCAAGATATTTTTTGCGAGATATTTTTAGCAAACCATAGAGATATGGATCTCAGAAATAAACTTTTGTTTTTCTGAACAACTGACAGCTTTCTTGCAAAATAATTGAGCTTTGTGAAACTTAGGAACTACAATCATACTGCATACTTAATTTTAAAACATGTTGAAATATTTTGTCGGTATCTGATTTTATTGGTTCAAAAATCTTTGCCAGTTTTACTCGGCAGTAAAACTGTTTTCCCTCACACTGCTGCAAAAGCTCGATGTTTTATTATTTCATAAAACTTAGAAAACTATCAGAAACTAGAATCGGTCAACAAGGGGTCGCAATTGGCTTGCGAAATTAATCGAGGGTCACCGCAGTTGTTAAGTCAAGCAGGACACCAGATTGCCTCGCTTGATCTTTTACCTTAATTTAATTCCCTGATTCCCAAACTTTCTTATTAATTGCCCAGAAACCATTAACAGAAACGCCTTGTACCCAAAACTGCTTAGCTGAAAGTCAATTTTACCCTATTCTGAAAAAAAATATATAATAGAATCAGCAAAAATGATTTATTCTAGAGTATTCATACAGGTTTCTCCCAGACCTGGGTAATTCAATAAATTAATAATATTTTGCATAGCTGTGGTTGTTGGTTAGCACGAAAATGAGATGGCAAATTTCTTTCACAGAATACTGACATCGAATGCCGTAGCTAATAAAACTAATCTAAATTTTCTGCATTTCTTTCAAAAATTACACCGGCATTAAAAAAATCTACATGTAAATTTGATATTTCTTTGTGAAAATATGTGTTCCGTCTTCTGTTTATATATAATAAGAAAGAATATAGCATTCCTTGTATTGGCATGTCATATTTTTGAGTTTTTGGTGGTCAGGGAAATTTAAAAAACTGATATGGAATCGACAGGGAAGTTGAAAATGATTGACAATGAAAAATAGGACGTTGGAACCCTGTTATTCTTATTCCGCACTTTTGCAGTAATTTTTATTTTAATGTGTATTCCAAGGTGCCTTCATTACTCAAGGCGAACCAACGTTACCCAATTTTGGGTAATTTACCAGCTTGGGAAGCAGGGAATGAATTCTTTCCATATGGCTTTCCAGGCAGAAAAATTGCAGTATGGGCCTATTCAAATAAGTGCAGTTTGGGTTTTATGTTGGTCTACCACAGGCATTACCCTGGATAATTACCCAAAACTGCCCCCAATGCGAAAAGTCAGGGAAATTCTACAACTTAATAATATTTGGTATAGCTAGTTTTTGGTAAGCACAAAAATGAAGAGATGACAAATTTCTTACACAGAATACCTAGATGGACTGCTATAACAAATAAAACTAATCTAAATTTGATGCATTCCTTACATCAGCTGGCATTAAAAAAACTAATCTAAAATTTGCTGTTTCTTTGTGAAAATGTGTGCTCCATCTCCTATAATGGAATGAATACAGCATTCCTTACACTGCTATACAGTGGATAAAACAAGTATTGGCAATTGGTGTTTTTTCACAAAAAGTGTCACAAAAGCAATTTAAAAGATAAACAAATGTAATTTAAATAGCAGCGCGTAAATAAACTAATCATGACAGTTTCGCTCGTTTAAATTTACATGATTTCAAATAAACAGTAAAAAAGTGAAAATCTCATGTCAAAAAAGTATTGGCAACCCATGTTAATGTATGGCAAAAATATAATGGAGGAGACGTTCAATGTCTCCTGTTGCCCAAATTACCTTCATTTTGTGGCGGAACACATTCACATATGTTCTGGTAGTCCTGAACGGGCAGTTACCCTCTCACCCCTGCCATGTTAAAAAAATTGAAAAATTGTATATATGACATCTCTGCGAATAATGAATAAATCGTCTAGATAATAATTTTGCTTGATAGTCTGGTTATTTCTGGAGGCGACAATTCAACTTTAATGAATAAATGCCCTTTGATTA
>JAQGAF010005703.1:0-11580 GCA_034687865.1 Kryphioiulus occultus | reverse complement strand
AAAAATAACCGCAAAAACGGAAAAAATGGACAAATTCCACGAAAACATTTGGCCAGGTGTAACGCTCACCCTTAAGCCACAAAGAGTTTGAAAAATGCGAAATGTCTACCTGTTATGTCACCGTTGCTCGCACGATTTCCACACAGCCGAGTTCTTGTTTTGGGCTTCACTGACCTCTGTCCACCTGAGCCGGCTGGCTGAAGACCTGATCCTGTACTGCACCAAGGAGTTTGGATTCGTCACCTTGTCAGACGCCTACAGGTTTGGGATAGGAACAAACGAAACTTTCAAGAAAATTACCCAGTTTAGACCTTTGTGCAGGTATCTGAACAAACACAAATGTCATTTTGCAGCACCGGAAGCAGTTTAATGCCCCAGAAGAAGAATGCCGACAGCCTGGAATTGATGCGAGGCAAGGCCGGACGTATTATGGGTCGGGTAAGCCACTACTGGCTAACTCAAATGTAGTTTTTTCAGTGTGACTGGCCGAATCTTCAGTTAAATTTCCCTGACTTTTCCAGGTTTTCCAGACACTTTTTGAAAAAAATGCCATAATAGTCTTACTTATAATGCATTTTTGTGGATTAATAACGATGTGAACAATAGTGGTTGAAACCACAAGATGTAAATCACTGCATTTTTGCGTACGCCCATAATACCCATAATGATGAAAACATTGTAACATAAATGTGCTACGTAGCCAACAACCGTAGTTATCATTTAGAAACGCCATAGGTGATTTAGTTGTATTTTAGTGGATTTTTCATAAGAACTATTAGGAAATGTGAATGATAATGAAAACACCATAGGCGAAATTTTTAAAAAAAGTAGATCACAAATACAGTTTTTATGAGATATTAATACATTCAAAATCGTTGTACCTCAACAAACTTACAAACATTATACGAATTTCCCTGACTTTTCCAGAATTTCCAGACGGCCAGTCACCTTGTTTTTTACTATTTGACATTTTCTGACATTTTACACCAATGGCAAATTGTCGCACTTCCCTCAAACTAGTCCACCGGCTTCATGACTGTCTTGAAGGGCCTCCCGAGCACTTACAACAAGGACCTGCAGGAGGACAAAGAAGCCATGTTTGAAGTGTACGACACCCTGACAGCTATCCTGCAAATCGCATCAGGCACACTGGCCACCATGACGGTAAGGCCATGAGGACATACAGAAAATTATCTCATCTTAACAGTAAAATGGAGAGATTTATAGGTCAAATGAATGCTTTCAGTTGCACCCAGAAGTCTGCGCAGCAGCCTTAAGTCCAGATATGCTGGCCACCGACCTGGCTTATTATTTAGTCCGGCGTGGGGTAAGTTTCAAGACTTGCTAGTTGGAAATAGTTGAACTTGAGTTTGACCAAACCTGAACGTAGGTGGCGTTTCGAGACGCGCATGGCCATGCCGGTGCCGTGGTGGCTTTGGCCGAAAGCTCAGGGTGCGAGATGACAGACCTCACTTTGGACCAACTGAAAACCATCAGGTAACTAGTCTCAAAAATTCTATACGCTCATCTCGAAAATGATCCTCCGAATAGTTGATTCGGAAGAAAATTTTGGTAAAAGTTAATGCATTTTATTTCTTTGAAATTCAACGTTGCCACTAAAATTCTCAAGTCGGTTTCCTTGACAACTTTGTAGACATCAGTCAATGGATTTGTCATCATCATGAGATTTAAAATAAAGAAAAATGATGGATTTTATCCCAGATTTTTATAAAAGATGATGACAAATCAAATGGCTGGTGCAAACTACAGTAGAACCCGCTTAAGTTCCCCCATAATAAGACCTAATAGTCCCGAAATAAAACCCCATAGGGCCTGTGTTAAATTTTTCCAAATATAGTTTCCCCGCTTATGAAGCCCAAAATCAGGACGCACAATGGTACCTTTTACATAAATTTTTTCCGTTTACTAAGTTCGTCAATACAAGTTTTAAAAACTGAATTCCTACACCAAAATGCAAAGGTAAACACAAATTGACATTGAAATGTACATGTAGTGTTGGTGCAATGACCAGGAAATAGAGGCCCTGTACCAGGAAATAGCTTCTAGCATCACCTAGTGTTAATAGCTTCTAGCATCACCTAGTGTTAAATATTTTTCTGTATTGGAGCAACATCTAGTAGCATACAATGGGTTTGGTGGTCATCAATGCATTATCATTTAATTGTACATTTTTTACTTTCACTATCAAATGTACAAATTGTTCTGTTAATGTCCTATTGTTTTTACACCATAATAATCTATCCCACTTAATAACTTTGGATCCGCTTCTCCCTTAAACTTCTCAACAGGGTTCTACTGTATCTCAATTTCCCAGGCTTTCCAGAAAGTGGGAACCCTGTGATTATGTGGAGTTTTTGGCATCTTTTCAGTGAAGTTTAAATGCAGTTCAATGTCTGAAAGTAACTTTACCGTTTGAAAATATCAAATTACAGTATAGTTTCAAAAACTTTGAAAGTGCTGAAGACGCCACAGCGAGTCACTAACCGTGCTTTTATTTTCTCTCTGAAACTGAAACAAAAAAACCTTGCAGCGACAGATTTGAAGCAGACGTGAAGGAAATCTGGAGTTACGAGAATAGCGTGGAGCAGTACGAGGCCAGCGGAGGAACCAGCAGGAGCAACGTGGCACAGCAGATCCAGCAGCTGAAGACGAAAATCGAATAGCAATAGCGGTAGTGGGGGGCTCTGGCAGCAGATGTTAACGTACCAAATAAAACCGAATATATAAGACAGAAAACTAGTTTTACCATAGCGAGGATGTTGCGCTGGCTGGAAAACCGCTGATGGCTTGCATCTGTGCGCTGAGGGGTGCAAAAGAAATCGATAAGAAATGCTAAAATAACTTATAGAAACCTACTGCGAGGAAAAATCAACTTTAGCTGAATTTCGCTTTGTATTGTATTATCGGTATTCATTAAATCCCTCATTGTATCGACAACGTACCTGTAAATTTTCCATGAGCGACCATTGAGTCTGCGTTGCACCAAATCTGTTTGAAGTCATGCTATCAAGTAAATTATGCGTCTCTAAAACAGTTAATGGGTCATCAGTTACATCAGCATCGTGTTAGTGCCTAATAAATTTGAAGCATCCATGAAGAAATGAACGCTTGAAATTCGTCTTTCGGATAATCATTTTCGTTTTTAATCATTTTGTGCAAACCGTAATTTCTGTTTAAAACAAACCAGGGTTTGAGAATCGAAATTTCAAAAACGAGGTGAGGTTGGAAGGCAAATCCAGGAATGAGGCCCACAAATAAAAACGTTAAAAACAAAAAGCAACGTATCGACATAATTTTAACATCGTGGCCAGTTGCGTGGAGTGTTTTCAAAGATCTTGGTATGGAAATTAAAATGAGCAACGTCTTCTGTTTTTAGCGGTTTATCGAGTCAGATTTTGCTCGAGGCGTGGTTTGAGCTAGATTTTTGCGTTAAAGTTCGTGCGCAACTGGTCTTTACATGCAACCAACAAAATTAACAATGGAACTGGTACGTGAGGCTGGAATCAAATATGGCCGTCGGATAAACGATCGGGTGCACCTACCGCCGTTAGATTTTAACTGGGTGATCGTTTGAAAGACCACCGTGTTAACATCCCTGGCAGACGATGGGGCAACCGGCCCTTAACCGATGCTTTATTTTTAAATAGTAAATCTGGAATCTCGTGTCACGTATGTCTCTCGTGAGTACATCCTCGCATCCTCTGTCAACAGAGGTTCTCATTAAGACCGCACTCGCGTCACGTCATCATCACTGCTGGGTCCTCGGCGTTCTCTGATGGAACGTGGGGCCTAGAGGATCCTACAGGCAACGGTAGAAATTTCGAAAACAACCAACAACGTAAGTGTACGTTCGCAGAAAAATTGTTCATCCATGGGTTACCGACTCGAGCAACTTGGGCATTTTCGAAATTTCCATCGCATTCAGGTGAGATTATCTTACGTTGCGCTCTTCGAATGTTCAAACAGCAGTTGGTCACTCAGTTCCGCCATTGTTTTCCGCAGCCTCGTCCTTCTGACCCGTGCCATTATCCCTGTTGGCCGAGCCGGCCTCCTTCTTGCTGCTCCTCAGCACCTGCTGCGCCTTGGTTCGCCACCACTTGTCGTTGCGCTGCACCTCCTTGGTGTTGTCCGCCACGTACGAGTCAGGAATGCCGTAGTTGGGTGGGTTGGCCCGGGGGTCGTAGCCCAGCACGCTGAGCATGGGAGCGATGCTGCCCATCTGCTCCACCACGTCGTCCGGCATCTGACCGACCCACTTGGACAGCGCCTCCAGGTTCACCGGCTTGATCACTTGGTCGGTGGAACGCTCCACCCTGCCAAATCCAAAAGAAAAGATTAGTCAATATTGTCGCTATGTCATGGTGCCTTCTAAAGACTAAACACAAAATTGCCCGAGTTTTCCAGGTTTCTTAAGATCATGTTCTCATTTTTCCTGGTTTATCCCACTTCACAAACAAAAGCATGTGGCGAAATTTTGAGAAGCAGAATACTGATGTTACAGTTGCAAAACCGTGTAATGCACATTGTTCACATTTTACAGAAGAGGTAAATAACTGCTTTTAAAACAGATAGACTTCAGTGGAGGGCGCTGTAACCGCCACAACCGCATGTTTTTTGTACACAGATTTGAGGGAAGTTCAAAATAACACTATGGTTGCAATAACCTATTTTCCGAAAAAAATCAGACTTATGAGGGTTTCCAGGCATACCACCGATATCCCAAATGATGAATTTTACACAAATTTCTGTAAAAATGACTCAAGAAATAGTAATGGAGGGTAAAAAACGACGTAGGCGAACATTTTAGAAAGAACTGACAAATGAGGGACTTCTTTAAAAAATTTGAATAACAAAAAATTGAGGATCACGCCATCATAGAGGATTTTTTGAAAAACTGATGGAAATAATAGATTTTCGGTATTAATTTTTTTTAGAAGTATTAATTTTGAAGTGTGCCTTTATGTTTATGCATTATTTTTATTTGCATTAATGTTGAGTGCAGTTTTTAAAAAAAAAAAAAAAAAAGGTCAACAACCAACTGCAACCTTGTAGATTTTTCTTAACAAATAGCCACAATAAACACAAAATGTAATGCTGACACTTATAAATTCCAGGATCCAACGTAAATTCCCTGAGTTTTCCAAGTTGAATATAAAATACCCTGAGGTTTCCAGGTTGGTAGTCACCATATGTGTGCCCTAAACTCAGGATCCTCAACCTACGGCCCACAAATGTAACTTCAACAAAAATATTTTCTTCTCTCAAAAATTAACTGCGGTGGTGCTTCATTCGCCGATCACTGGCTCAAAAATCGATAGAAACGCCACCGTAACAACGAGTGCTTAATAATGCATATACCGAACGCAGATTTTCTCTTTATCTGATATTTTTTACTGGAAGCAGAGTCCAAGAACCACTTAGGCAAATGGCTGCACTTTCAGGCTCACCTCCCGAGCACTCGCCCTACTAGAAGTAATATATCGAGTTACGAAGATAAGCGAAACTATAAGAAAACCCTAGCAGTTCGACCTGGATACAACGTGCCGGCTCTCCGAAGCGATTTCGAATGCCATCTCCGGGGAAATTGCCAGTATAGGCGTAGGAAGTAATCGAGTTAAGTCGGGACGAATTAGGGCTGGGGAAGAGCGGCGAAGATCTCTCCGGGTCACGCGTGGTTGGACGTCGGCATCCATTAAGGTCTCGTTAAAATCGTCACGCTTCGCTTAAGGGCTTGCACTCCCAGGGTCCGATAGCCGCAACCGGTTGCTGCCAAGGGGTTGCAAAACGACTCCGAGATACAGTGTACTCCGCCTAATGTTAGCACATTGGGCCCATGCTATTTTGATAACAATTGCCGATGACAAAAAGGCGAACGTTATTTACTGTGAAATCATATGTACAAGTACATCATATAATTTAATGTTACAGAGCTACTTATGGCTTAAAAACCACTTACATTTGCTTGCTTACAATTTTTCTGCATAAGTTCGTAAATGAAATTATTATATTCATACTTGTATTGCATTTGAAAATCAACTGATTTATGCTGCACATCTAGTCAAGACTGATTAGTGCTTCTGTCATATCCGCACCTTTTGGTGGTTTCTCAACTAAGATGAACGTTTCATATTCGTCAACATCAACATCATTTTTATCAGTCAACTTTGTTTGACTCGCAGACAGCCTGGGAAACGCCAGATTTAGTCACTGGGACTGCTATTGCAACATTTTCGTCACTGAATATCGAAAATATTCATAGCAGATGGGACATCATTTCAGACATTTTCTTCCAAAACTTCTCATTCCTCGTGTTTTACGAATCCTCCATGAGAGAAAAAGATAACAATAAGCATATTCTTGATTACAGTAATCGATGATTTCACTGTATATTTGTATACCAGCATTCAGCCTTTGCAATTTCGATAACAATAAACGAATGGTAACATTATCCGCGATCACATTAAGCGGACTCCACTGTATCTCTGAATCCTTCGAAGCTAAACTGCCATCGGAAATGTTCGTCGTAGCGGGAGGGTGGCATTTAGGATTTCCTCGCAATTTCTCTACGTGCAACCTACCAC
Source organism: Kryphioiulus occultus (assembly GCA_034687865.1). Classification (NCBI taxonomy): domain Eukaryota; kingdom Metazoa; phylum Arthropoda; class Diplopoda; order Julida; family Julidae; genus Kryphioiulus; species Kryphioiulus occultus. The sequence continues at coordinate 4,978 of JAQGAF010005703.1, read as the reverse complement.
CCCACCATACTCACTTAGAGAGGGAGACGCCCCCGGGCTTGTTGATGAACACTTCGTGATGGAGGACCGAGTCGTTCCAAGGCACGTCCAGGAAGTTGAGGATGCGCTCCATCCAGGCGCGAGGGTGCAGCACCAGCTGCTCGTAGTAGACGTGCATGCAACGTGACGAGCCCAGTGTCTTGCACTGTTCGTGCATGGCTTGCATTATGTTGTTCCACTTTGTCAGGCACTGGCGGTAGCTGCTCAGATCGAAACCTGAAATGGTCACCTGCGAGAAGGAAGACAACACGAATAAGATTAAAAGTCAATGAAAATCATAACAACGATGGGTGGAAGACGATGAACGGATAACATCGAAGCTAGAGGTCAAGTTAAACGCTTCGAACCGAGATGGACAGACCAGGTTCTGCTAGAGCCTTTCGTTAACGCGGGACCCTTACGTGCCTACCTTTCGGGTGATGACAGAGTGGACCACGGCCCTTCCATCGCGGACCATGAGGAGGAATTTGGCATGCGGGAAGAGCTTGCCCAGGTAGACTGCCGACTTGAGGGTGAAGGGGTCTTTGTTGCAGAGGCGAGGGGCTGGGTCCCCGTGCTTGGCTATCACCTCCAAGATGAACGCCGACATGGCAGAGTCGAGAACCTGCGGAAAAACGGGATAAGAAGAAAATATGGATAAGGTCGACTGACACTGGTGATGGAGAAAGATGAGACGATGAGAAAAGCCCATAATCATGGATCGAGCGTAAAAGGAAATGACAGTAGGGGGCGAATGGGCCATTTCGCCGCATGCCGCAAACAGCGAGGAAATGCCTTTCGATCGAGGGATTAATACGAAGTCATTGGATTTCTGCCCATAAAACAACATCCCCCGATACTCCCCTCAACTTTGGGGCCCCCTAGCGGGACTCCTGACGTCATCCCCGCCTCAGCCCTTTCTATCAGTAAACGAATCAAGAAAAGCAATGACCACTATACATGTAAATAGCATTTACGTGAGAACCAGATAATACAGGGCTTGCGAAAAGTCTGTAGCTATCATCAAATTTCTCGAAAATGGTGAGTGATGGCAGCGTAATTGGTCGGTGATTGACTAGTAAGTGTGAAGGTGAAGCTTCCAAGAATCACAGTGCACGGACCATTGGATGCTATCTTGATAATGATATGCATAATTCAAAACTGATACGAGTGACATACAGTTGTAATTGTGAGTTGTTTACTGCGTACTGTGCAGAAGTGCACCGAGTGAGTGACCGAACATGTCATGCCAAAAATTTGAGAAAAACAAATCACAGAAACATTCCCTAATCCTCCGCTACAACTTTCAAATTGGAACTCCACGTGGTATGTATGCTCTACTGCATATGAACTACATACATGTAATTCCGTATATAAGGCCTCTTAGTACGCTCAATTTCACTCTGCCCTCTACTCAACTGACATTCCAGAGCTAATTTGCTACCAGTGTTCCCACTCAAATAACATTTTCAACTTCCCTGATTTCCAGGATTTTGGAAATATTTCCATAACTATCAAAAGCTGTCAATCGAAAAAATTTAAACAAATTCACCAACTACCGATAATTTAATATATCGCTTCAAAAATTTAACATCTTAATGTTCTTTCACAAATCAGCAATCTCATTCTATTGCATAAATGACTAGATATGCCCTCTTTTGAGCAGCATTACAAATTCATTTCATCATTTGAAGTTATGGCAATTTAAGACTGGCATTATTGCTGATACAAATTTCCCTGACTTTTGCCTACAAATTTAAAATTTTCCTGACTTTTGGATAAAAATTTGAAATTTCCCTGACTTTTGCATGAAAATTTGAAATTTCCCTGAATTTTGCATGAAAATTTGAAATTTCCCTACTGCATAATGTCGCGCATAATTCATCATAGATAGCACTGCCAGTGAATCTTCCAAAATCCTAACTAAGCTTAAGTACCCTGTCATAAACCCGACCCTTCTCAGGATAAAACTGAACAGAGCGGATATACATGTACATGTATGCGGAGAAAACGAAATGAAGCCATTAAATGGAGCGTTATGAAATTCATTTACGAGGACATTAAAACACGGGGGAGAAACGAGAAATTGCTTGTGGTGGAGCAGAAGTAAACAATATTGCGATTAAAACGTTAACCTAAATCTTAGCGAGGCCATCTATCACTATTCTAGCCATTGGACCCATCTAGCTGAGCATCGCTAAATAGTATTTGACACCGCCAATTTAAACAAAATCATTTTTGGAACTACCGACATAATTACCTGCCGGTCGTCTTACTTGAGATACAAGTGTAAAGTTGGCATTTTACGCCATCTTGAAAAATCGCTATTGAGAATTCCTTCCGCAAAAAATGGAACGTCTTTCCTATTTGAAATCTCACCGTTCCAAGGTTGCTATGGTTGCCACGAGCACGCGCATAATCGTCGCGTAATTCCGTTCGACCAATCAGTGCTCGCACGTGACTTTGTGCGACGTCAAAATTTGCAACTCAATTTCCCTGACCAAATCTGATAAAATTTCCTGACTTATCAAATAAAAAATGTGACATGAAAGTAAAATTAACTTTATTTGCAACACTACAATTAACTACATTTTTGTATTTTTCTGGGCAACTGCATCACTTCTTGGTCAATTACATCTGCTTCCAAGTTAGCAGTTTTTTGGACCCTCTTTTTTGATTGCTCGAGATGTTTGATTTCTTTCTCGAGCAAGAATAAGAACATTTTTGCAGATATTACGCAAAAATGGCGAATTTTAGGGGGTGCTCCATACTTTTGGTCAAGGCTGTATATACAGTATGCCATATACACTGTATGACCGTGTACGAGTTATTCATGACCATGTCCAAGACAGCACATACTACATATACAGTCATATTGAAATCGATATACAGAACACCTAACCTACAGTACATGTACATGTAGCATTAAGTTACATGTAGTTCAGCTAAAGATGGACAAACCAAACCAGACAAATCAAAACAATGGACCAAAGGTGTTTCAGAAAACACTTTCTGCTTATGTCTACTGAGGTTCATTCCAAAAAGTAAAAAAAAAATTGAATTAACTAAGGTACATACCTCAGCCGTGAGTCCTGCTTCCTCCAGCCTCATGGACTCCTTCTGTGACCTCAGCCAGTTGTATCTCATCTGAAGCAGTCGGGGGATGACCCTGGTCTCCTCGCCGCACCGGATATCCGGGTGGGCATCCAACATGGCGCGAGCCAGGGTGGTTCCGCTGCGGGGCACGCCGCCCACGAACACCAGCGCCATCTCGCGGTCGTACACGTACTGCTTCATGTCACTGCCGTACATGACGGTCTGAAATTTAGAATATGGAGAAAAAAATACTTAAAAAATGAAGGGAAAAACACAAGGGGCCTTCACAGGCTGTCAATTAGCAGTATGTTGGAAGAATAATATAGGGAAGATGGGAAAAACGGAAAACAAAATATAGGATAATTAAAGGAAAAATTAAAAACAACTATAGGAATAATATAGTAAAACGGAAAACCAAATAAGGAGAATGCAGGAAAAAGAAAAAATAAGAAAAATATAGGAGAATGGAAAAAATACATGAAGAATATGTGACAAAGGAAGAGTATAGGGAAAAGGTAAAAAAATATAGGAGGAATACAGAAATAAGAAAAAATATACATAATAATAAAAAAGGAAAACTATAGAAAGGATAAAGGAAAAAAATATAGAAAGAATATAGCAAAAAGGAAAAACAAATATAGGAAGAATATTGGAATTTTTTAGATAAAAATTTAGGATAGTTGAAGACTGTAGGGGGTCTGGAAGGAACATTTTTTTAACTTTATCAGAAATGATGGATTTTAGCGTAAACGTGGCAAAATTTATAGCGGAGGAAATATTTCAATACAAAAAAGCTTGTTTAGAAAGCACTTAGCAACAATTCCTAATGGTGGATTTTGCACATACATTATATGAAAAGAAATATTCAGTAATATTACCAATAAAGGGAACGCGTAGGCAATGTTTTAATAGAAAGCAGACCAGAAAATCTGAAATGACAGATTTTCATGTAACATGCATTTAAATGCTTAATTAAAAGTGGTAGGCCCCTGCCCCCAACTTGTCCAAAAATAAAAAATAAACTACATGTAGTATTCAGCACCAGTCCCGATGATATTAATTTAGGTAAGTTTACTGTATACAGAATCTTTATTGTACAACCCCTAAGTTTTTAGAAAATTAAAAAATAGCAATGACGTTGGTGGCCATCCAAATTGAGGGGGTTAATTGGGAGTGTGTGGATTGACTATGGACCCCCCGTAGTCAATTCTGTGAAACAAAATTGATTTGCAATTTTGAATGAACGCCTATACGCGCGATGCAGGGTCAAATATTTTCGCATCAATAATTCGCATTGAACACTCTGCCCACATGGATCTTAGGATACCAAATCGGGCAACAGCAAAATAACATTCAACAAGTGGTGAGACTAATGATAATTGTCCCAACTGTGTCTTCAATTGGGGTAGGTTGGCCCCACTTGGTAATTTCTAGGGTGTATTTCTGTAGTCATCAACCTCAAGAGTTCGTGAACTGATGAGAAGCTACTAGATATTGATGTGGACAAAAGCACCTACTTTTCTGAAAAGCCTTTCTCTTCCCAAGTTTTATTTTGAATTATCTTCGCAATTACTTAATTTAAACAAATATTCCAATCGGTAAGGTATTCAGACATTAAAATAAAGAAGCTTTTTCAAAACTTATCTCGAAAGGATGAAACACTTGGATATACATGTATGTAATAGCATATGCTTTCGTGCTAATTCTTTCCCAAGTTAGGTTTTTGAATAATTTCCTTAATTCAAATCCCCTTGTGGAACTCCGAGCCCATTCGGATCCATACTATTTATTGGTCATTTTTCCCGCATGCCATCAGACGTTGGAATTCTCTTCCAAAGGACAGCCTTAAGCTGCAGGATATTCA
>JAQGAF010005702.1:0-11581 GCA_034687865.1 Kryphioiulus occultus | reverse complement strand
ATCACGACGATTTATTCATTATTCGCAGAGATGTTATGTATACAATTTTTTCAATTTTTTAACATGGCAGGGGTGGGTGGGAAACTGCCCGTTAAGAGCACATTTTAAAATGTACTCGGAAATGCATTTTCAAATGTATTTGTCAATACAGTTTGAAACTAAATTTGTCTCAATCTACAGGCATTTTAAAACGTATTTTCCAATGCATATCTTAATGCATTACATGTGGTGAGGACATTGGATTTCCATGGAAGGGGCACTTTGGGAGTGACGAGGAATGACGAGAGTCTTTAGAAATGCTTTATAAGACATTCATTGGAAAATACATTATAAAATATATGTAGATTGAGGCAAATTTAGTTTCAAACTGTATTGACAAATATATTTGAAAATGAGTTTGTAATACATTATGGAATGCATGTTACAATGTACTATGTGTGTTGGAAAATGTATCGTGTAATGCACGCTGGAATGCAAGCTTAGTTCGTGTGCATTGAAGAATATGTTGCGTAATGCATAGTGTAATATATTCTGTTTGCATTGAGGAATGCATTTTACAATTTATATTTCATGCATTGTACAATGTGAAAACCCTCGCTATATTTCATAATTTCAAGGTTTAAAAAAATCCCAATTCTGAATTTAAAAAAACACCTACAATATTTAATAAATAAATTTGAACTGGCAATAAAGTAAATTTTAAAATTCAAAAATGCATCAATTTCATTCAATTCAACGCAACACACGTACTTTTGTAAGTATGTAATTTCAAATACATCGTGAAATACACGAGTCAGTATATTTTTCACTGCATCGTAAAATGCATTAGTGAAATTCATTTTTTGTTTACATTACCAAATGTATTTCGTGTTGTGATATAAACGACTAAAGCCAGTTGTCCTGGCTTTTCAGGTAGTCAAAATGCATACCTAAGAATGACAGAGTATGAAGCCCTTTGAATAAGTTCGTCATTAATTACCTTGGCGAATGTCGACGAATAAGGCTCATCGAATAAGGACCATATTTTTGGCCTCAATCTTTGCCAACAAGAAAGGTTTCCACTCAAGTAATCTTCTTCCATTCCGAATTTCCTCGCAATTTCTTCATCGCTGGGCTTTTCGGTGTCTAAATCTAACCTGGAATTGATTAGCGAAATTAAGAAACTTTTCTCAGGAAGTGAATTTTTTGTGTTTCACTGCTAAACTGGCTGGATTAACAACAGGTTTATAAAATCATACGTTTCGCATTTCTTAAAAAATAAATAAATCAATAATAATAAAAAGTAAACTAGCCTTTTGAAAAACAGTTCTACGAAAATGAAACGTTTTTACTATCTTCGCAAAAAAATAATAATAATAAAGATAAAAATTAAAGTCAAAAAATACATTTAATATTGGGATGTTATTAAGAAAACTATACACACATTTCCCCATGAAACGTAATATAGCTTTTTAAAATATATTTAGCAAAACCATACGTTTTCAATTTCATCAAACAATAATACATGTAATAATAAATAAAACTTAAATAGTCAAACCAAAGTTAGGTAAGGATGAGGTGAGAAAAAATATTTTTTCCATGAAAGGTAAACTATCTTTTTAAAGTACGTTTATCAAAAACATACGTTTTCAATTTCAACAAATAATAATAATAAAAAATAAAACTTAAAAAGTCGAACCAAAGTTACATTAGGATGAGGTGGGGAAAAAATTATTTTTCCATGAAACAACCTGGCTGAAAGACAGGTCTATGAAAACTTCCCTTTATAATGTCTAAAAACAATAATAATAAACAATACAACTTCAAAATCAAAACAAAGTAACATTTGGATGGTTTTCAGTGATGAAAAAAACATTGGTTTCATAGACCTGTATTTGAAAAAGCTAAGTTTACCTTTCATGGAGAAATACTTTACTAAACCTCATCCAAATGTTACTTTGTTTTGATTTCGAAGTTGTATTGTTTATTGTTGTTTTTAAGACATTATAAAGTAGTTTTCCTAGGCCTCTTTTTGAAAAAGCCAGGTTAACTTGCCTGGAAAACTTTTTTTCTTCACCTCATTCTAATGTAACTTTGGTTTGACTATTTAAGGTCTGTCCCAAAATGATAGAGCAATTGACAATTTCTAAGACATTTTATCCCCAAATTAATTATACCAATAATATCATGAAAAAATATATATAGTTTAATTAATAACATCCTAAGGTTAAATGTAATTTGTTTTGACTTTGAAGCTTTCTTTTTATTATTATTATTCTTTGCAAAGGCCTGTTTAAGCTCTATTCATGTCAGCTGACATCAACAGCTTAAGCTAAAGAAAATTCCTGTTTCAGTGATGTTCAGGATGGTCATAAAATCCCATCATCATTACTGTCATGTTTCATTGAAGATATCAGGCACACACATCTTGTAGTTGCAAAGTACTTTACTGGTCTGCCAAGAGTACCAGATGCCCCATCCCCAAATCCCTGACAGTGATGTCACCTCAACCATTCCCAAAGTCCCTCACTACACTTACAAAAACCATTTTTCAAAAAAACCTGAAAGTTACATGTCAGGACTTTACCATCACCCCATCAAAGCAACACTGCATTCGTAAGCTTATTTCAGGCATTAGAAGTGAAATTCGAGCAAACAGTATACGACCGTACGATAAAAAAGCTGTGCATTACCAAATTACCTGTCTAAGACGGCCAAGGTAGCTTGAGTATCACGGTGGGTGGTATACGTCATCCAGCAACATGGCTCCACCTGGTTGGAGTCCAGGCCCCAGAACTCGAGCTCCTCCTCGAACAATGGTCCGCAAACGTTGGTTGGGTAATGCAGTTTGCCGGTCAGGTAATAGTTGAGGATTTGAGCAAAAACTCCGGGATGCCGGTCGAAAAAGTACTCGTTGAGTATTGGGTCGTAGTTGGCCAAGGCTTCGGTGAGGCGAGAAAGACGTGTGGCAGGAATCTTCTTCAGGGTCGTTTTGTACGTCTCGAAGCGGATTCCACCCACGTTCAGAATCACACGGTTTTCAACGTCCATCTTCAACTTCTGGCTCAGTAAGGCCCGATCACCGCATTCCGATCAACGGTGTCTTAAGCGCCGCATCACTGCGATCGAACTCGGTCGGTTTCCTTCTCGTCTTGGTCAGCGACATTTTAACCTGGTGGACTGACTGTGTGTGGGTCAGCAGTATCTGAAAAGGTAAAAATCAGGCTTTACTTCGGAATGTGCCCTGATGCACATTAGACTTTGCGAGAAAGTGGGCTGCTCCTAACGGCTCGCATGCCGGTAGGGATTGCTCGGCAGTCAGGGGCAGCTGCATAAATTGCGTTTCCGTGGTATTCTCACGAAAACTTAAACATGTCCTATGTTTTCTCGGGATGTGTGTGCATTGGAAATATCCCTAAATTGAATTTGACGGCCTCGATAAGCAATGGACTGTTTGGAAGTAGTGAAAAAGGATTTTTTGGCGCTGTTACAATTGAAAGCAGCAATAACTTAATGTAACTTAGGTTTTCTTGGGATACAAGAAATTACAGAAAGCCAGAAAATAGTGTTTGAAGGATTCGATAGGATATGAAATAATATTTTTAGAGTTTTAGAGATTCCTTAGACTCCTTGTAATATTACATTTTAAGATTTCTTCAGTTTATGAAAAAATCCAGGAGCTTGTCCCAAAACAATATTTTTGGAGTTTGGATTCCTTGGAATCCACATGGAAAGGAAATATATTGCAAATGCATTGTAAACTGCATTCTTCAATGCAAACTGAATACATTGCAATATGAATTACAAATGAATTTTCAAATATATTTGTCAATACAGTTTGAAACAAAATTTGCCAAAATCTACATAAATTTTAAAATGTATTTTCGAATGCATGCCTTATAATGCAGTTCTAAATGCATTACCATTACATGTGGAAATACAAAGGAATATTGCTTTTTGGGATATCTTCAGTTTATGAAAACATATTGTCCCAAAATAATATTTTTGGAGATTTAGTGATTACTTGGATTCCGTTTGGAAATGATATTTTGGGATTTTTTCAGGTTATGAAAAATGTTATAAAGAGTTTGTCTCAAATATACAAGTACATGTATTTTTTGGAGTTTTAGGGATTCCCTGGAATCCTCATAATATTACATTTTGGGATTTCCACTGTTTAAGAAAAAAATGTTATAAAGTGTTAAAAAAATGTTAAAAAATATTCAAAAGTAATATTTTTGGAGTTTTAATAAATTCTTCGCAATACAGTACGTTTTTTTGTGGGATATTTTGAAGTTTTGGTTATTCCTCGGAATTTATTTTGAGATTTATTGAGTTTATTAACAAAATAGATATTTGTATCAAACTAATACCCTTTGGAGATTAAGAGTTGGTTACACTGGACTAAGATATTTAGTGATTTCTTCTGGTCAAGAAAAAAAATTACAATGGGTTTTTGGGCCAAAAATACTACTTAAATCATTTGAAAAAGGGTGAAATCCCAAAAAAATGAACAAAACGCCAGCAACACCCTCTGGGGGCTGATGACGTGTTATTTATGATGCCAACGTAAATAACTCGATACATGCATTTGCCAGCCCCTAATAACGTTATTTTTTGTTCAAATTGAATAAACATTTATTGTCGTCTATCATCATTTTCTGCGCTGCAATATGTAGTGAATAACAAAGGGCGTCCATGGGGATAAGTGGGTGTGAATGAGACCATCGCCAAAAAATGTATAAGGAAGCCTTTCGTATAAACGTATGGCAATAATGATAATAATAACAGCGTGGGAGATTGCGGAGGTTTCTATAGAAACAACACGTTTTGCCAAATTTGGCACAAAAATAGGGTTTATGGACCAGGAGGAATAAAACGGACAATAGGGCCATAACACCAATTGAGGGGGGGGGGGGCCTTTTATTTAATAGAAAATTAATCAAGATCGTAAAAACACGCTTTTATTACTTTTGCCGAATTAATTTTGGATTGGACAATTGAAACAAAAGGAGAGGAAAATGGCATCAACGCCATCTAGCGGTGGCGTTTGTTAACCCTTCTAGACAGCTTGAAATACAGGAAAAATCGATTATTATCTTTGCATTTTGGATAATTTGATACATAATTTTTCTGTTAAAATAAATGTTTTTATCGGGGTTGATCGGCATTTGCAATAAATTAATCGAAAAATCGACCGTGAAATTCACGATTAAAAATTCAAATTTAAATTAAAATCTAATAAAAGAAGCAAACAAATTATAAAAATTTATCGAATTTTTTTACACGTCATGATGACCTTCAGATGAAACATTTCGGAAATCATGTTTTGGGATTGGTCAATTTGCATGAAAAATTAAATTTAAATTCAATAAAAAGAAACAAAGTTATCGATTTTTTTACACGAGATAAGATCGCCGGAAATTACGTCATGATGACCATTATATGAAACATGAAACATATGGAAAATGTACTGTCGTTTTCATAAATCATGTAAAAATGTAGTAAAATTGATCATTAAAATCGTTCAATTTGAATGAAAAATTAAAAATTGGCAAAAAAAACAGACATACAAAATTCAGATTTCAACAACAATGCTTTTCGGCAATGTTTTTCATAATGTTTTATCTAAATGTCATTACGACAATTGTTCAAATGAACAAACTTTCATTACGAAACATTACATAAAACGTAATTGTTTTCGAAAATCTTGTCAAAAGATATTAAAATTGATAATTCAAATTGATCAATTTGCATTAAAATTTAACAAATGGACAAAAAACAGGCATAAAAAAGTCATATTTCAACAACAATGTTTTTCAGCAATGTTTTCCATAATTATCTAAATTCATTATGACAATTGTTGAAAAGAACAAACTCGCATACTTTTTTACGCGAAACAAAAATGACTGGAAAATATGCCACAATGATTTTGTCAAAATTTATTAAAAGTGATAATTCAAATTGGACAATTTTGATGATAAATTAAAATAAATTTGACATAATTTGCGAAATCAATAATGTTTTCCCCAAAATGATTTATCTAATGTTCACTATTACGTAGTTTTTGTAAGGAAACAAACGATTAGTAAAAAACTAATTTCACAATTAGTTGACGATCTTAATTTCCTTTAGATGAAACATTATGAAATAATATATGAAAAGATATTGCCGTTAAAATTAATCAATTTGTATAACTGATATTTACACGGTAAGTTTTGAAAAGATGTTTTGAAGTTATTTTCTATTATGTTTTATCAAATTGTCATTGTGACGTAATTTCCAGTTATTTTTATCCCGTGTAAACATTTTGTTTTGTGTAAACATTCCCGTGTTCAACAATTTTCACGACCAATTTTAATCAAGTTTGACCAGATTTTCGAAATTGTCTTCCATACTAGTTTATCTAAAGGAGATATTTGCATCGTGAAGTAATTTTCAGTAAAATCTCGCGTAAAATCTTTTTGTCATATTTTGAATTTTTTTGTCAACATGATGAAAGCACGTTTCAACAATTTTCGTGTGAAATCAAAAGCCTTCATCTCAATCACACCCAGCTTGCAGTCTCGTATTTTCACATAAGATGATTTTAAGGAAAAAAAATGAACTTGAAAAGCCCACAGGACAAAATCAATATAATGTTGAATCATTTCTCTGTCATTATCAACCAACTATTTCCCGAAAATAGGGTTTCTCAAGATGCTTCAATGCCTGTTTTTCATGCATTTTACGAATGCTTCATTACAGTTGTTATTAGTTTTGTTTTTTGAATAAAAAAAAAACGTTGGGACATTCGCCAGAAATGTTCATCCTTTCCACGTTATGTTCATTTATTTTTGAAGAAAACTTCATTTATTTTTAACTCTGGTGAAATATTGGACGAGGGCCTATGGGTGACCACCAGGGGGTTGTAAAGCGATGAGAAGGAGAATTTCAGTAAAATTTTGCCAAAAAAAACATAAAAAATTCATATTTCACTACGTACTCCCTTCTAGCATATTCAGTATGTTACTGAGTGCTATGAAAATACGGAAAAGAGGTTTTAAAAGGAGTAAATCGAGTGAGTGACCAGCATAATTGAACTGGCCATCCTTCAAACTCGTTTTATACGTATTACTCGTGGAAGGATGACCACACGAAAAAAACTTAAACTGACAGAAATATATTTGAAAAATGAGAAATATCATTAATTCTAAGTGGGAGTATCGGTTTCTTTTTTTCAATATTTTGGGAGAAAATCTACACGTCAGTAACTCAAAGATCACATTCAGTATATTACGGTTTAAATTCCAATGAAATTCCTTATATTATCTATGATAAGTTACGATATATTTCTTTTTTCTAGCAGAAAATATCCAATAAAGACTCATTTTTTTTTCCTCAAAAACAGCTATATATTCCAAAAATGAGAACATTTCTTATTCTTTTGCAAATAAAAAAACCTAATAAATTTCCTGAATATTAGCAAAAAACACCCAATAAATTCCTCGTAAATTAGCAAAACAATTTCCAACAAATTTCAAACATTTTAACGATAAACCTCACGATGAATTTCCTGTCGTTTAATCAAAAATGTTTTTGAAATGAATTCAATAAATTTTACTAAAACTAATTTTAACCAAATATTCCGTGAAAATCCATATTTTCAAGCAAACAATGGCCAAATAATTTCCAATACATTAGCAAAAAAATCTCCAACAAATTTCCAACTTTTTAACAAAATACCAACGATGAATTATCTATTGTTCAACTAAAAATGTTTTAGAAATGAGTTAAGCAATAATTCTACTAAATCTAATTTAACTCAAATATTCATATAAATTTCACATTTTCAAGCAAAAAATGACCATATAATTTCCATCCACATTTTCTTTAACAAATGTCTTATTTTCAGCCAAAATGTCCCGCAAATTTTAAACATTTTAATTAAATCTTTACGAATTGTAAATTTCCTATTGAAAATACTTGCTTGAACCAAACTTTCCTAAAAATTATATTTTCAACCAATGTCCAATATAAATTCTCCATTTTCAGACAAAATATCACGCAAATGCCACATACTTTCATAAAAATATTTATCGAAAAATGTCCAAAAATTTCTTATTATTTCGACCAAATATTACTTCCTATAAATTCCATACTTCCAATTTCTCAAAAACGTGTATTTTAAACCAAAATTTCTCAAAATTATGGATTTAAAACAAAATTGCTCGAAATTCTCTATTTTAAATGAAATTTATCCTATTCACTTACAATTTTTAGACAGCTTAACGTAATGTTCATCTGTATAGAAATAATGTTCTGCAATTCTCCTATTTCTTGGTCAAAAAATATTTTCAGTGAAAATGCTAAATCCTGAAAAAAACGTCCATTTTGTGTAAATAAACTTCCCATAAATATTTATGTCAATTTTCATTCATTTTTGCAACTTAAAAATGCAAATAAATGTCTCATTGATCTCGTTTTTTCTAAACCTTATCTATTTTAAGCCAACTATTTTCCACATTTCTTACAGAACCCCTGGAGAATCCTGCATGAGGTAGCCAGGCCCGCGTGCGAATCGAAAAAAATATCGACCGATTAATTTTCATCGCAAAATTGAGCATAAAAAAGTCGGTCCCTCAGGTCGTTTGGATGCTTTTCAAAAATAAGCAAATTCATCGCGCAACTGCGGTTATGAAATATGAATTTGGGACGAAGTTAACTTGATTTAAACGCAATCAAAATCCATCGGAAAAAAACCCGCTATTTCCCAGAAGGTGGCGTTGCGAACATGACGTACGAAAATCCAATTACGTGTAATTTGCTGGGATTATATCGACAACGAAATCCGAGAATGTGTTTCTCCAAATTGGAGCCTGAAATACATTAGAAGATGATACAAATTGAATTTAAGGGTTTTGCCGCTGGGGGCGCCACGTGAATGACACGAGGTCAATTTACTTATGTCTTCAAAGCTACAGGGTTGCTGAAAATTTTGCATTACATGGTGACTGGCCGAATCTTCAATACTTTTTTCCTGACTTTTCCAGGTTTTCCAGACATTTTTTGAAACATTTTAAGACAATTTTAAACAAACACTTTTGCGGATTTGACATTGGAGTATTTAATTTTGGATGCTGTATTTATGCTTCTTTCAAGATTTTAATGTATTGAATTATTGAATCATTTAAGTATTAAAATTAGCATTAAATTAGTATTAAGATAATTCACAGGATTGGGAAAAGCTGCCAAACCAAATGGGGAATCCACATTTCAAATGTCACATGGGATAAAAATTTACAAAAAAGTCAAGATCACCAAATGATGGATTTTTGGTCACAACTTTGTAAAAAGAAATAATAATACCAATAATTCAGGGAATTCCAAAGTCGAAATTTTTAAAAAAATACAAGAAATAATGAATTTTTAGTGTATTAAAATTAAAAACGATGTGAACACTAGTGGTTGAAACCATTACAGGGTGTCTACCGGATTTGGTTTTGCAAATTCCAAGACTTTTTCAAGACTTTTTTCAAGACTTTTCAAGTCTTTTTCAAGTCTTTTTCAATATTTTTTCAAGATTTTTTCAAGACTTTTTCAAGACTTTTTCAAGACTTTTTCAAGCCTTTTTCAAGCCATTTTCAAGACATTTTCAAGACATTTTCAAGACTTTGTCAAGCCTTTGTCAAGCCTTTGTCAAGCCTTTGTCAAGTCTTTGTCAAGTCTTTGTCAAGTCTTTGTCCAGTCTTTTTCAAGACATTTTCAAGTCTTTGTCAAGACATTTTCAAGTCTTTGTCAAGACATTTTCAAGTCTTTGTCAAGACATTTTCAAGTCTTTGTCAAGTCTTTTTCAAGACATTTTCAAGTCTTTTTCAAGACATTTTCAAGACATTTTCAAGACATTTTCAAGACATTTTCAAGCCATTTTCAAGACTTTTTCAAGACTTTTTCAAGACTTTTTCAAGACTTTTTCAAGACTTTTTCAAGACTTTTTCAAGACTTCAAAATCGTTCCAATGAATGTCCCATTTCAAATGTCACAAGGAGAAAATTTAAAAAGTCTAGGTAACGAAATGATGGATTTCAGCCCACAATATTTTGTAAACAGAAACAATAAAAACAATAACTAAGCGAATGCCCAAGTCGAAATTTTTGAAAAATCACAAGAAATAATGTTTTTTGTGTATTAATATTAAAGACGATGTGAACACTAGTGGTGGAAACAATTACAGGGACTACAGGATTTGGTATTGTAAATTTCATGATTTTTTCATGACTTCAATTTTTTTCAATGCCTATTAGACTATGGGTTCGTTCAAGTTTTATGTCATGACTAAATAGCGATTTTCAGAAACATTCTCTACCACTGTGATGACAAATGAAGAATTTAAACCCAAATTTTTATTTTGTGAATCAATGAAAAGTCAAAAATTTCATGACCGTGTTGTAAATTTCAACACTTTTCCATGACTTCCATGACCGGCATACACCCTGCATTAAATCTCAAACACTGCATTTTTGTGGATTTCTTTCGAAAATTTAAAAATTATTAATAATGACTTAATAATGAACGCTGCAGGAATTTTTTTGGTTACAAAATTTGGTCCATATAAAATTTTTATAAGTAACCAACTACCATATTTATACTCCAGGAAAACCGTAGGCGAAATTTTAAACAATTTGCAGAAATATTGGATTTTAGGCGAATTTTGGTGGATTTTTCCTAATAAATATTAGGAAACATTAACGACTTTGAAAACAAAATCTATAAAAAGTAGATCACAAATACAGTTTTTCTGATGCTTTTCTGAGATGCTTAACTAGGATAAATCAAAATTTTCCAATCCCCTTTTCCAGACATAATCTGAAGCCAAATTTCAGCCACAATGCCACGCCCACCCTCGCTGATTTCTCGTCTTGTCCAAGACTATAGACTAACTTCCGCTTCCGGTAGCTATGGGGTTACATCCAAATGTTCACAAATAGGACATCGCCTTTGTCCCTATATGCCGAGACGCCAAATTCCTTAGCAAATATTTGCGTTAATTGCGTTTGCCACGATGGCTAAGTAAATTTAAATATCGCGATTAATTACTTTAGTGATTGCACGAAACAGCCAATTAGAGCGGATGGCGCATCTCAATTAACACAAGTTGATAAGTCAATTTAACCCAGCGTCATTTGCTGCCGAGGCAACAGAGGATCCAGGTCAGGTCAAGATTGACCTGAATGGGAGGACATGATTCGTACCAAAATTTGCGACTCAATTTCCTTGACTTTCCCTGACCAAATCCGATTAATTTCCATGACTCGTCAAATAAAAACATGTCACGCGTAATTAAAATCAACTTTATCCGCAACACTACAATTAACTACATTTTTTTGTATTTTTTGGTAAGGATGACTAGCCAAATCTTCAATTGAATTTCCCTGATTTTTCAAGATTTTCCAGACACTTTTTGGAAAATTTCCAGACAATTTCAAGAAACAGTTTTTAATGATTTGATCCGAGCAAATATACTGCTAGTATATGGTGGAAATTTTAGAAATTATAGATCTGATCACGAAATGATGGAATTAGCCCACAATTTTGTAATAAGAAATAATAATATTAATAATTA
>JAQGAF010005701.1:0-11581 GCA_034687865.1 Kryphioiulus occultus | reverse complement strand
AGGGCGATAATTTGCTGGATCCGACTCAGAACCAGATTTAAAGATTGGGCAGATACATGCGTCCTTCCACTCCCTTGATACTGTTCCAGAGTCAAGTGACTGTTGAAATAAATCTGTGAGGAATGGGGTTATTTCTGTTGTATACCACAGTGGTTCGTTGTTAGGGGTAACTAGCTTTTTGTGGGACAAAAATATCTAAGCCCTTTGTTAACGTGTTACGGAAATGCTCCCATTTATCATCAACACTGGATAAAGATTGGGTAGACAAGTTTCTAGCCACATAACGTTTAAATCCTCCCCAGTCAGCCCTGTTAAATTGCAAGACTGTACCGGTACGTTTCTGAGATGAGTTTGTTTTCGGTAAAAAAGTGAATAGAGAAGTTTCTCACTTTCTGGCCTATTTGTAAGTAATAGATCCAGTATACTGTTGCCTCTTGTTGGTGATTTTATTTTGGTGTATTTCTTGTATTTTAAACCTCCACTTATATAAAGCTTATGTGTGACACATGGGACAAGAACACTTTTTTTCAGAAGTTGAGCTGTAGTAATAGCAGGCATGTTGGGATTCATTACGTCAGTCCACACTCGATCGGTTTTATACTGCATTACCGCAATCTTGCTATTCAAGTTTTGTCATTCAAGTTTCTGTTCACAGTGGATTGAAATGCGAGAACACAGTTTTTTTCAACCAAATGAAATTGACCACCATTCAACTTCAGCTTTCAAGTAGCCCGAAGTCGTTCCATTCCATGCACATGAACATAATACTTGGAAATGCCTATGTAGTGTTGGCGCACTGATATAACTACAGCTTACTTTTTGTAAAAAGCACGTTATTTCGAATGTTTCATATTGTGCAGATAAACTCCGATATGAAATGTTTAGTTTTTAAGTTATAATAACCATAACTTGCTGGAAGCATTTTTCTTGCGTGAACCAGTTTTCCAACAAAACGTTGAGTAGCTGCAATTTATTAAAGTTTATTGTGTGTGTATTTGTGCAGATGGTGCTCCCGGGTGAACGTCCAGATGTGGCTGCATTCATCGAACACTCAATAAGCAACTCCCACATTGCCATTGAACTGAATCTTGCTAATGTCAATGTGGTGTTTCCTAACAAGCATTTCTATGAAGTGGTCTATAACAGGTATGGCATAACTTTCAAGACTTTTTCGAATTCAGTTATGAAAAAATGTTATGTAGATTATGATGTTGAAGCCAATTTGGTCAAGTCTGCTAGTTGTTGGATGATCATGGACAATCTTTTATAACACACTTGATTGGTTGATCTGATGTGCTTGGGGTTTAAGTGTATCCCTTCTCAAAAAACCTGCTGTAATATGTCCATTTTTTCGTGAATGGCAGGATAAGTACCGATTTGCTTCTGTGGGAGCCGGCTGCGCCACGTTCAGTGACTAAGGATTCAACTAACATGCGGCAGAATCCGGCAAGTGTTGACTGGGCTAGCAACATGCACGATACTGTCTACCAACCTTTCACGTCATGTAAATCAGCATTACGCTATGGTAAGTGGTATTGACTTTCTACTGCAAGCCGATATACATTAGTGTTTGGAGAAAATTACTAAATTGCAAATTGTAACCTGCGCTCCGTTCAGGTAATCAAGCTTCTTAATTGTTCTAATATGGTGTAGGTGTTTAACTACACCCACCATGCAAAAAACCACGGAGCATAATATTTGCCGTACTAAGTTATTAATATGGCGAAATTTATTTTTACCTGGTATAATTTGACGTTCACTAGAGACTCCTTCATATTGACGTTTTAAATTGCCCGTTTAATAGTACAAAGAAATAAATAAAGTTGGCAAAATTTCTAATCGTGAATTACGATTCGAATCATTTCTAATTGTTTAAATTGGTTAAATATTTTTTTTGAAAGTGAGATAGATGCTCAGCATTTTGACATAATTTCTCCTAACAGCAAGTAGTAATGAGCGGTTCCTGAAAATACCATTAAATTTTTTATGCGTTTGTAATTGTAGAATCAAGCTCTGATTCAGAGGATGAAAACACGCCCTATTACTCAATTTATGAGCTAAAACAGAAACACAAAAAGCACCAGCCTGCAGTAAATGTGAGTGGCAGTCTTCAGAACAAAGTCTGTTTTACGATTAGTGCCAAGCAGGCAGCATTTACAGTAAATACACCTCTCAAGGTAAATATCGCTTAGTTAAGTCACACCTTACTTCTGATCTTCCTAGTTTTAACTTAGGAAGTATTCTATGAACTCTTAGGATGCCCTAGGAAAAGTTGATCCAGACCAAAAAGGGGAAGTTCTCTTGCAACTGATGGATGCCACGTTTTTTGCAGTTTCCAAACCTTTAGGCTCACCGACTGCTGGATATATGTGCTTACATGCTAATCATGCCAGGGTATTTCACAAAGGTTTGACACAAATTTAATAGTATCTAATTTTATAGAAGTATCTGGTTTAATAACCCAAACTTTCGTAATCACAGTAATCCAATTGAATGCACTGGAACGAATTTAATACCATTTTATAAATCGTTTTGCCACAAAGCATCATGAGTGACAAACCTTCCAATCCTGCAAAAACTATTGGGTTCCAAAATGTGTTTTTACCTATGACGTAATTCTACCTTAAACCGTAAATTGACGATTTTTTGTTGTGTTACTAATGAAGTGAGGTTGCAACATTTTGCAAAATGTGCCGGATCCTGTAGGGATGGGAGTTGGTTGTTCACCACAGGAAGTTTGGGGTTTTGAGAAACCCTAGTGGTAGTCTAAGTGATGGTACAAAAATTTGCCTCCCCATTATTCCGAAAACTATGATGGGTTTTTGCCCAAGGCACATTTCCATGCAAAATATAATAATAAAGATGGAAGCAACATCGGCAAAAAATTTAACAACGCATTACTTGAAATAATGAGTTTAAAATGTAATTTTGTTAAATAATTTTGTTTGAAAATATTAATAATGAAGAGAACTCATGAAAAAAATGTTCTTAAAACTATATATCCTCAATGTTGCATTTTAGTTCCTTAATTTTTTAAACTCCTGCACAAATGATTCACTCATTCTGGCCACTAATAATAAAATGAAATTGCTTCCGAAATCTGAAGCATCCAATTCTAAATGGACTTGCATTTATAATTTAATAAAATTATATTTTACCGATGAATAGTTCAGGCTCTGGGCAGCTCTACTCTGAATATTGAAACGTATTCAGAAATTATTGTATGCATTGATTGGACTCGAAAGGTTTCCATAACGCCGTGTGCATGCACATTTTCAAATACTCGTTCTTAGAATACATAATTATTTTTTTCAGGAGTTCTTCCTTGTAGTATGGAAACATACAAAGTCATGCCTGCAGATCTCAGCTGGCCAAAGCACCTCAATTCCATATTGTATTGTTCTGAAAGGGGCACTTATACGAGGATAGCTGGTCTTGTTGGGACTGGAGATGATTCTGCAGATATGGTTATGTTGGCTGTCAAGATAAGCCTTGATGCGACTCGCAATGTAAAGACCTTTTGCGTTGCACTAGGAATCAGTGGCGCTACCCTACGCTATCATATGTGCCCAGGTCCAGAAAGCTGGTTTTCCCAATTTTTGGATTTTTTCGATGTCATTGACTACCCCATCTGTGGCTACAAGCCACCTGATGTTATTACGGAATTGCACCTCCACACTTGGGGCTGCGCAATTGATTACAGGTTTGATAACTTTTGATATTATAATTGGCTAGTAGCAGCTGTAACTGTCATATGTTGTTAGATTTATTTAAGGTGAAGTCCAGCACCTACATGATGTCCATTTTGGAGCATATTTTTGCCTTATAATCTCTAAATCAAATTACCACCATGTTGCAAATGAGCCTTTCACCAATGCTTGTAATGTTTTTAAATTTGTAAATTTTGCCGATTTAAATAATTGCCTCCTGTCAATGAACAAAGTTGGCAAAAAATGAAAAATTCGATTTCGGACATGTTTGTGAGTTTGCTGTAAGTTCCGCATGTTTTCAAGTTAGGTGAACTATTTTGCCTGCCAATTTAACTATTTCATAAATTTAAAAATACACGTTAAAATCATGGTGGTAAATATATTTAGTGGTTATGATGTATATATTTTTAAAACAAATGTATGCTCAAAAATTTTTTATGGTGGGCATTGGTTTCCCATCGTCTTTAACAAAGTCTTTGTGGGTGTGCTTAGGTATTGTCCCTACTTCAGCATAGTCACTTTGAGAAAGTGGGCTTCTCCTGGCTGCTCAAGGGCCGACAGTGATTGCAGGGTGGTTCAAAACAGGATAAATCCTGACCGAACAGGTTTCATTCGTGAATATTTGAATTTCACTCACTTTTGGAGTAGGGCCCATACCAAAGTATATCAGTCTGTTTTGTTCATCCACTTCACCATTTCTTTTTGAAGATACTTGGATTATGCAAATACTGGCCCTCTGACTACGAGACTGAACATTAAAGTGTAGTTATAAATTCATTAAAGCAGATTGAGTAATTTCTGTTTTTTTTCCAGACCATTGTATCTTCCTATACGAGTCATTTTGACAATGGAGTCTTTCAGTGTTTGCAGTAATATTGCTGCTCAAACAAGCTCATCGGTGGTCAGGTTGGAAATATTTTTATAACTTTGCTAATTCTTAAATCGAGCTTGCCAGCAAAAGCAAAAGACAACAAATCTTTTCTAGCCTAACCTTTTTAATGCCTTAAGCATTTTTTCCTGGAGCTGCACTTTCCAAAACATTATTAGAATGGACCATTTTAAACCGTATTAAATGTGCCAATGGGTTCACTTGGGTTGTCAATATTATTGATTTTCTAACTTGTTTTCCTTCTCAACAGAGTTATCATCGAAGATGCTTATTTATTTCTATCAAAAAAACTTCATGCGGCTAATGTTGATCTTAAGCAAGGTAATTAACGAACATAATTAATTTTTCTTAATTTTTTGTTCAGTGTCTTCTACCTTTGTTGAACATGTACATTTGGTAATTCCCACATTTAATTTTATTAAGAAAAATTTAGTTGTAGATCATTCCTTCATAGGTGATAGAAGACATTACTGAATATAATGTTTTGAAATAAAATATCTATAATTGTAGCAGTATTTATCCCTAATTTAATATCGCATTTGCTTCTCTTGTAAACAAAATCATGCCTACGGCCTTTTCTCTTCTTGCTTGAAAGTGTTATTCAGTATTTTGTTGAACTTTTGGTTGCTTGGTTACTTAAGTCATATATGATTTTATTTGCCTTGTAGATTATGTCTGCGTCATTGACTTGAGCTTCTTTGAGTTATCGCTCCGAACTTCAGATGGTCAAGATCAAGTAAGAGAAATGTTCAATGTAACAATATGGTGGATTGGGCACAACAAATGAAGCTGCAGTGTGTATTGTTTTTCTCTTTAGAAGCAGCCGAAAACAGATTTACGAGCATCAAACAACATATTTCATATCCGAACTTGTATCGATTCTTGCCGTGCCCTTCAAGATCTATTGTGCTATTTTGCCAGCGACGGTGACCTGAGAGATTCCAGTAGCAATCAGGACCAAAAACAGGGCGAGGTAATCGCTGGTCCAATTTTTGTTTTATTTTACTTTTCTGAGCAAAGTTTTCACATACACGAATTTTATGTTAAGGATTCTGCACCTATTTCATTACAAAGTGATGCTAGCACACTTACCATTGCTGAGGAAGAGCACGTGCACAACCTCATGGCAGAAGCAATGGCAGAACTGACGGTCAGCTCACGTGCAAGCAGCTCGGGTTAGTGGCGTTTTATTTTTCAGCAACTTTTTAAGTTTTGCAACATTTGCCATTGGTATGTTGTTGGAATTTTGTTTTAGAAATTTGCTTTGGCTTCCTTACTTTCGCTTTTGTAAACTTATGATGAAACAGCAGAAGTTCAACACCTACATGTATTCCCACAATGAAAAAAGTTTAGGATTGTACTTTTGGTTTAAAAATTACTATAACCACTAAATTAATTTACCCTTATGAGTAGAATGAGTCGCTTTCCAGTCTTCAACGTTTTTTTAAGTTAGTAAATTTCGCTGTTTATTTTATAAACAAAATACAAAATGATATTCGAACTTTTGGACGAGTTCGATTTTTGATTTTTGCCAACTTTATTTATTTTTGATAAATTTAAACTGGCGAACAACGTTTTCTATACATGGTGGTAAATATATTTATCGGTTATAATAATTCCTGAAGCATAAGTATGCTCGACAATTTTTGCATGGTGGGCATAGCTGTTGTTCTGGTGCTGGACTTTAACGTTTATAAATTTACTTTGCTAAAGACATCCATCCTTTTTTTTTAGAAAGGGAACAACGCACTTCTCCAGAAACGCAACAGCCAAATAGCGAAATTTTCTTATTTCCCAATGAAATAGAACCAAGTAATGGCGATCCCCCGAGTTTCGTCGAGCCAACTTTCCTTGACTCATCAGAGAGCGATTCCGATGACGATTTCTGCATTTTAGAAAATGACCCTGGTGTCGGCATTGCGGTAATTTTTTTGTAATCAACAAAATCGTAGGCGCTAAATCATTGAGTGCTCTACATGTTATTGGAAAATTATTTTAATTTGATGTTGTATTGAATTGTTTAGGCTAGGTCGGGTGAGCCGCAGGTAAAGTCGTTGATTGATGAACCGGTTCGTATTGTTGAAGGCCATTTTGCCGTTCCATTGGGAAGGATGGACCAATTGAAGGCTCCTGATGACTTCCCCAAGCCTGTACTGCGATACACTCTTAGGGAAGTCTCTCTAATCTGGCATCTTTATGGAGGACAAGATTTTCCGGAGGAATCCACGTGTAATTAAAATTACGTGTATTTTGGATTGGCCACAACTTTGTATCAATAATGACTAAGTTTCTTTGGCATTTTTAGCACGAACAAGTTCTGCAAGAAAGAATGACGCGTTTAGGTAAGTAACTTGTTTGGTGAACCAACTTGTTTGCTAGTCCACTTGCTTTTTGAGATTAGGCTGTATTAGGGCAGCAAGTGTCATTTTTCATTTAACGTAATTTAATTAGGTATTTCTAATATCCATTATGGCGTGTACTGTGGTTTTTAGATGATGTTGCCCTTTGTGGAATGAAAGATAGCCCCAATGTGACAGACCAGTTCCTTTTATTTGGCTTAATTACGAAAATGGCGAAATTTAGCAAATTAAAATAAATTCTGAGCATAAGAGTACTCGTAATTAAAAAAGTTAATTCCTTAATTATACAAATTCTATAATATTATCCTTATCGACGGCCATATTGATTAAAAACATAATTTAGATTAATGAGCAGGTTTTTTCTTTTTCTTTATATTGACCGATGGAAAACTCTAAAGGCCAGTGGAAAATAACCATTTTAAACTGGGTAATCTGGGAAAGTCAAGGGATTTTCCACTTTCTAGAAAGCCAGGGAATGTCAGGGAAATGAAAGTGTCAGGGAATTTGGGAAAATGTCAGGGAAATTGACATAGTTTACAATTTTTAAAAGCAATTTAAAAAAACTAACATTCATCATTTCACAACTTTTTTTTTTGCAAAAAATTCCACCTGCGATGCGCCTAAATTCTTATCAAATTAATTAATAGAGTTGATTTTAAAAAAAAAGTTGCCTCTGCATTCCCTTAATTATTAGCTCTCACTATTTTGTTTCTAAAAATGTTTCCTTTCGTTATCCTAAATTATTACAATTGCTAAACAAATTTGTGTATCTCATCATATAGGCTAAAGCCTATCATTTAATATTTCATAATTTCTAAATTCTGCAGAAATACAGTACTTATTGTTGAAATATGTGTATTTTTCTCAAAAATTGCTAGTTATATTTACTTCACTATTAATTTCGTTACTCATTATACAAATTCATTACTCGTGATCTAAATCTCCGAAAATTTTCGCCTACGGTGTATTAAACTTCGATTCAGGGTTTGAAAATTAATATATGTGCTATTTTTGTGGTCTGATGTTGTGTGAAATTTCATGTAAAATGTCAGGGAAATTGCTGAAAAGTTGTCAGGGAAATCGATTTCAGAGTTTGAGTGGGAACCCTGTTTTATGTTAACAAAAGATGTGGAAACCCTGAAAGATATGAGTTTGATGCCATTCTTAGGAGGCGCATTCCAACGTCTAGAAGCTATTTCAAAAAGGGTTCTTCTGAAGGTTTCATACTCTTTCCTCTGGCTATTTTCAGGAAACCGGCTGATACTGAGATCGATTACTTGTGCCCTGACTATGCTTCCTTGGACAGCATCTCTCTTAACAGCTTCCCCGACCTGAAGAATGCCGGCGTATCTTTCAGCAAGTCGAATCCAGCGGAGGTACAGTGGAAGCCCTCGTCGCCCTCCATCAGAGCCAGATCCATGGGCGTAGCACACTGGCAAGCCCAAGGTGGGCCAGGTCGCCAACACGACGTGCTCATGGAGTTGCAGTTGAACAAGGTGCGGTTCCAACACGAAAAATATCCAGACACAGCGCCCCAGGCAGCCAGACAGGTTCTTCTAATCCACGACGTGGAAATCCGGGATCGGTTGGCCTCCTCACAGATGAATAAGTTCCTGTACCAGTACTCGTCAGAAAACATGCCGCGACAGACGCACGCTAACATGGTCGTGGTTAAGGCACTGCACGTACGACCTGATCCATCTCTCCCCACGCAAGAATGCGTCCTGAAGGTGTCGCTGCTTCCCCTCAGACTCAACGTTGACCAGGACGCGCTGTTTTTCCTTTACAACTTCTTCGGGTGCTTGTCTGCCCCGAAGGAAGAGTTCGGATATGCTGAAAGCACTGGACCCGGCAGCGACTTTGCCCACTACAGCGGCAGTCCTAAAAGCGGGCACAGCTCGCTCGACTCGCTGAAAAGCAATAGTGCCAAATCGTCCAATCCCCACCCAGTTCCCATTATGACTGTCGTGGGGGCCCCCAGTGCTGCTAATGCTGAACTTTCGACGTCATCACTTTCCAAGTCAGATTCCCAGGGCTTGCTGATCACGTTTGAAGACACTGTTCGGAACAATGCGACGTCCACGCCATCAGCACCTAGTGAGGTCGCCGAGTCTCCATCAACACCCATTTTCTTTAGGTCGTTCTATTTCTCACCCGACGTACCCATACGCCTGGACTATCATGGGAAGCGGGTGGACATGGAACAGGGCGCACTGGCAGGCCTCCTTATCGGCCTGGGCCAGCTGAATTGCTCAGAGCTGCGCTTAAAAAGGATTTGCTACAGGCATGGGTGAGTTGCTAACTTGTTTTACTTTCTTAAGACGTTTTCAATGTTGTAGGAAGGTGCATGGACACATGGGATGTATGGGGATTGGAATGTTAATAGTGACAACACAGCTGTAGAATCGTTGTGAGAAGCAATGCTCTAATGCCACCTATGCCAAATGTTAGGTTGGCTATCCAGTGTGCCTACGCAGCCAGTCTATTCACAATAATTTTGAAATTGGGTAAAAATTGTAAGTGCCAGAGATCGCACTACTGCACAATCAGTGCCATCAAGGACTTGCAGAGGCTGTTGATGAATCGGCATATTATCGGCCTTATTGAAGGACTCCAAAATGCCCAAGATGAGCATTGACCATCTCGTCCCAGTATGTCGGTGTAATTCCACTGCACAAGCACATTACATTATAAGAGTTATGGCTTTAACCTAGCATTTGTAGGCATGTGACCATTGTGAAAATGTAAAATTATATACCCTAGTTTTTTTTAAATGCCTGCGGCACTCTTTTTAAGACTAATATTTATAAGAATCTCAAAAATAATGCATTGTCTTAAAAAATCATTTTCATGGAAATTCCCTTGAAATAGGTTATCCATTTTTGGTTTAATTTAAAAAAATCGCCTACAGTGTTCTCTTAAACATTGATATTAAAAGTTAAACAATATACAGATAGACATCTTGCAAGTGATCAGTGAGAGTGGAACATAAAAACCAGATAACACGATAAAATTTACGAGTAACTTTATAAGAAAATAAAGTAGCACGACGTTTCGCCTATACAATTTTTCACATAGCCTAGTGGATTTCACATGACCTAGGCCTCGATGGGTGAGTGTTGTTAACCCACGTGTTTGAAGTTTCGTATTGATTTTGTCGTTAACTTTAGTTGCACATGAAGAAGCCTTTCATTAGGCGAAACGTCGTGCTACTTTATTTTCTTATAAAATTACTCGTCAATTTGATCGTGTCATCTGATTTTACTGTTAATTTTTCTGACAAGCTGAAATCCACTAGGCTATGTGAAAAATTGTATACCAACTGGCCACATGCTTGATTGAAGTGCTCTTTGACTGAAGTACTCTTTTATTCTTCTGTTGGCTGTTCGCAGTGTTCTTTACGACGGTTTTCTAATTTCAGCTTGTTGGGCGTGGATCGTCTGTTGAGTCACGTTTTGGCTGAATGGCTTCAAGACATTCGACAAACACAACTTCCTAGCCTATTGGGCGGTGTTGGACCACTGTACTCTCTTGTTCAACTAGGTGAGTCTGGACAATAACTTACTTTGCAGTCCGAAATGAAAGCTATAAAGTTCACGCAATGAGTTTCCGACATTTTAGCTTTTAACTTTTTAAATAAAAAGAATAGTGATCACTACTGATCGTGGACAAAAATCTCTGTCAAGACCAAACAACCTGGTAATCGTCAGTATTTTCAAGCTTGCCAGAGTATCAGCAAATAAAGTTGAGCGATGAAATGCAAAATTTGGCCTATCCCCTTGTTGATTTTTGGTAAATATTGGTGTTATTTTAAATTTCACAATTTTCCAAGGAAATATCAAAAAACTATAAAAACTGAGGAATGAAACTCCACTTTCTTGAGAAGTGAATTAATTTCTTGCATGTTCCATTGAGCACATTCAGCCACCCTAATTGTGTTGTTCTAAATTCCAGTTCAAGGAGTCCGAGACCTAATTTGGTTGCCCATCGAACAATATCGCAAGGACGGACGTATTGTCCGGGGCTTGCAACGAGGCGCAAATGCCTTCACCACCTCGACTGCAATGGCCGCTTTGGAATTGGCCAACCGACTTGTCCAAGCCGTGCAGAGCACCGCAGAAACTGCCTATGATGTAGTATCACCTGGTCCCAGCGTTCGCAAAAAGGGCATTGGCGGACAACAAAGTCGAAAAAGGCGTTCCCAACCAGCTGATATTCGTGAAGGAATGACTAATGCTTACAACGTAGTTCGGGAAGTAAGTATCTGCAAAATGGTATTGACCAGTCACAATTTATCAGAAATTGAATACCGTTAGTGTTTGAACAATTTAAATTGTGTCTTTGTGGAGCATAATGCCTAGTACATGGCTGGGAGAGGATGCAAAATTTAATGTGTAATTTGGATACATTTTGGTTTGTTGGATACAATAGCTATTTTGAGCAAAGTAGATACAAATGACTTTTTGTGTTATGAAAACCTTACACGGCCTCAATTCAAACAACATTTCACCAGGATAATAGGGCACAATCATCTCATATCACCGCTTAACGGGCAGTTCCCCTCCCACCCCTGCCATGTTAAAATTTTTATACATATTATCTCTGCGAATAATGAATAAATC
>JAQGAF010005700.1:0-11581 GCA_034687865.1 Kryphioiulus occultus | reverse complement strand
GCAGCTTCACCTGATATGTTCTCGCCTGTCGGAGCAGCTTCACCTGATATGTTCTCGCCTGTCGGAGCAGCTTCACCTGATATGTTCTCGCCTGTCGGAGCAGCTTCACCTGATATGTTCTCGCCTGTCGGAGCAGCTTCACCGGATATGTTCTCGCCTGTCGGAGCAGTTTCACCGGATATGTTCTCGCGTGTCGGAGCAGTTTCACCTGATGTTCTCGCGTGTCGGAGCAGTTTCACCTGATGTTCTCGCGTGTCGGAGCAGTTTCACCTGATGTTCTCACGTGTCAGCGAGGTGTTTTACCGAGCTATTGCTCCTCCATGGTGTATTCAACCACAGGCTTGTTTGTTCATCCAGAACAGTGACCAAGAATGAAGTGTTCTTGGGCCATTTTGGATGCACTTACCGTGTGTTTTCGATTGGGGCACTTGTCGGAGTTACTGCTTTGCCAATGTCTACGGCCCAGCCGAACCCAACACCCCTCCCTAACCCGTAATGTTCTCTTTACATGTCACGTTGATATTAAACATGTTCTGATCCCATTTACAGAGGAAATAATAAAGAAGGACAAGATCGAGAAATCGATTGACATTAGCAGCGGTCGGGCAGCAGTGCCCGTTCCATCGGTCAGCATGGAAGGGGTAGCCGGCCCCAGCCAGAGGGGACAGCCCTACACGAAGATCCTCATTCAGCCAGCCCAGAAGGCACTGCGGTTTCGTTACGAGTGCGAGGGACGGTCAGCGGGAAGCATTCCCGGGGCCAACAGTACCCAAGAGAACAAGACGTACCCCACGATTCAGGTAATGCTTTCGAACCTAGCAGTCACTTTTGGTAATGTCTAATAGTACTTTTTAGGGTGACTAGCCGTCTGGAAAACCTGGAAAAGTCTGGGAAATTCTCGTCTGGAAATTTGTTGTGGCACAACAATTTTGATTGGTGTTGGTATCTCAGATAAGCATTAGAGAAATGTATTTGTATTCCACTTTTTCTAAAAATTTCCGCTATGCAGTTTCCTTCATTATAAAATTTTTTTTAATACATGTATTTCAAAGAAGAAATGCTCAAAAATGCAGAGTAGTGGTTTCAACCAGTAGTGGTTGCATCGTTATTAATGTTAATGCACTAAAAATTCAATGTTTCTTGTAATTTTCCAAAACTTTTGCCTACGGCAGTCTCTTACAAAATTGTGGGCTAATTCCATCATTTCGTTATCAGATCTATAATTTCTAAAATTTTCGCCTTATGGTATATTTGCTTGGATCAAATCGGTAAAAATTGTTTGTTGAAAATAGTTAATTGTAGTGTTACAGATAAAGTAAATATTATTTCCATGTGACATTTTTTTTTGATAATGCAAGGAAATTACTCAGATATGGTCAGGGAAATTTAATTGTAAATTTTGGTATGAATCGTGTAGATTTCAAGGAGACTAGCCGTCTGGAAAACCTGGAAAAGTCTAAGAAATTCATAATGTCCTGAAATTTGTTGTGGGACATCGATTTTGATTGGTATTTGTATCTCAGAAATGCATTAGAAAAGATGTATTTGTGATTTACTTTTTCCAAAATTTCGCCTACAGCGTTTTCATTATCATTAATATTCCTAATGTTTTTAATGAAAAATGCACTCAAATACACGTAATATCCATTATTTCTGATATATATATTTTTTAATTTCGCCTACCACGTTCCTAAATAATAAATATGGTTGTTGGCTACTTATCATATTTTTCAACAAAAAAAATTCCCTGCAGCGTTTCCATCATTATGATTAGTTCTTAAAATTTTGACAGAGAAAGTTCTTAGTTCCCAAAACTGCAGTGTTCATCTAGTGGTTACAGCCACTAGTGTTCGCGTTAATTGATATTAATACTCTAAATATCCATTATTTATTGTAATTTTTCAAAAAATTTGCCTACAGCATTCTTTTAATTATTTACATTGTTTCTTTTTACAAAATTGTGCACTAAAATCCACCATTTCGCGTTCTGGACTTTCTAAAATGTCCTCCATGTAGCATTTGAAACAGAACATTCATTTCCCATCTGATCTGGATATTTTGGCAACTCTTCCCGGTCCCGTTCATGATTCAAGGCACTAAAATCGTGAATAAGACCAGAAATACTGTACAGTGTGCAAAACGAATTGATGATTAGCAAGGTTTAAACTGTGGTAGGCTAAACACATGTCTTGGCTCTTTCTGAGATTAAATTGCCAAAATTATAAGTGTTTGTTTTAGCTTATCTGGAATTATTCCAGAAATGTCTGGAAAAGTCAGGGAAATCTAATTGAAGATTCTTCCGATCACTCTGACTTCTGGTGACATTTTCAATTTCTTGCTCCAGGTGGTGAACTACGTGGGCCGTGCTGTCGTGGTGGTTTCCTGCGTGACCAAAGACGAACCTTACAGGCCTCACCCGCACAAGTTGGTGGGCAAGGAGGGATGCAAGAAGGGCATTTGTACAGTGTCCCTCAACAACGAAAACATGATTTGCTCGTAAGTTGATATTGGCCACAATTTAAACCAACGAAAAAAAATAGGAAATTGACATTCAGAGGAAGTCATTTGCAACAGAGCATTTAGCAGGCCACAAAAGAAGCACTGGGGCGTGATAAAGAAGTGTCATTGGACCCTGGTTGCGTGGGTGCAAGTTCGACACGCCGTGTCATTTTCCGTTAAATCCAATTGTTTAACCACCTTTCATGGCCACAGTAACCTTTTTTTATTGGTACTGAGCAAGGTGAAGCATTCTGCAATTTAACGGGACTCGCCTGGAGGTAACCCTGGTATGTTTACCCAACGGGACAAAAGAGCCCACCTAAATTCAGGTTGCAATAAAGGATGTTTTGGCACTTGGGTTGATGTGCCACTCAAATAAGCAAAACCGTTTAAAGTTTATTAAACTTTAACCTTCGTAGAAATTTCTTAATTCACTAAAATCTATTATTAGGGATCTTTGTTTGATTCCTGTTTTTCCTTTGTTGTTAACATTTCTAAAATATTCTAAGAAAAATGTTCGTGAAATCAATCATTTCTGGCAGTATTTTTGAAAAAGTGTCGCCTATGCCATTCCCTCAACTAATGATATTTCAAGCAATTTTTTGAATGTGTGATGTAGTAAGCTAGTTTTCTAAAAATGTTGCCTACGGCGTTCTCGCCTATCTTAAGATTTCTATAAAATCTGAGGAAAGTATACTAAAAAGTATTTCGGATAACTCTTAAAAATACCTTGCCTAAATAATTTTTTTTTACAAAATTAACGATTACAAACCATTTTTTGTGATGGCGATTTCATAGTGTTTCATTTTTCCGAAGTTGTAATGCAGGGTTCCCACTTTGTGGTAAGTCAGGGAATGTCAAGGAAATGGAAAAGTGTCAGGGAATTCGTGAAAATTTCAGCGAAATTGAGGTAGTTTACTATTTTTTAACTGCAATTCTTTAAAAAAACTAACATTCCTCATTTCAGAACTTTTTTTTGTAAAGATTTCAGCTGTGGCACGTCTAAATTCTTAGCAAATTTACGAATAGATTTTTTTTTAAAAGTTGCCACTAAATTTACTTATTATTTTTCAATATTTTGTAATTAAAAAATGTTGCTAAACGCTTTTGTATGGCAACATAAAGACTAAAACCTATCATTTAAGACCTAGTTTTTAAGTCTGGAAATCGATTTGATACATTTAATGGGAACCCTGTAATAAGTCATTGAATACCCCACAAAGTTTGAAAATACCCTGGAAATCTCGGTGAATTTCGTTTTCGGAAATATGCAATGGCCATGAGTTTTGTGCGATGCTTGTCGCTGTTGCAGACTATTCTAAAGTGAATAGCGACAATGGTAGAACCGATGATCAAATCCTGAATCATGCCAAAAGCCAGTGTATTCAGAAACAATTTCTTGCAGAGTGAAATTTTCCTGTAAGGTTTATAATCACACAGTGAGCAGCGTGAATTTTAATTCTATGTAGGGAAATAGATTTCAGGGTATTTTTCCAATGCATAGCATTGAACGAAGTTATTCCCACTAAACTAAGTTATGGCTCTTTCAGATTTTCCAACCTGGGCATCCAGTGTGTCAAGAGAAAAGAAATCGAGGAGGCCCTCAGGGAACGTGAGGAGGACCGGGTCGATCCATTCAACAGTAAGTTGTCCCAAAGTCAGAGCCCCAAAGTGAGGGCTCACTGCTCACACCATCTTTTTACCTTTTGTAGCCTCGTTCGCTCACAAGAGCCAAGCTGGAAACATCGACCTGAACGCCCTAAGGCTCTGCTTCCAGGTCTTCATCGAAGACAAGCAAAAGAGGACCTTCACGATACCCTTGGCTCCAGTCGTGTCCAACATCATCTATGACAAGAGTAAGAGTGTTCATCTTCCAGTTTAGCACAGGCTCCGTAACAGTATGCTGACTCCTCAATGTTTTTTCAGAGGCCATGTGCGATCTCGTGATCTGCAAGCTGAGTGCGTGCTCTGCCAGCGCTAACGGGCAATCTGAAATCATAATTCTGTGCGAAAAGATCGTCAGAGGTAAGTAGATTGCTCGGGGACTATGTTTAGTTGAATACTTGCATTCCACTCTGTAAACTCGCTCAGGATTCCCATCGTCCTTAAATTCCTTAAGAACGCCTTAATTTTGTTAATGGATTTTAAGGGCCCTTAAAACTACTTACTTTTCATGCAGTCCTTAAAAAGACCCAGCCTTCTGAACTGCTTAATTTTCACATTAAGCTTGGACTGTTTTATTATTCACGTATTTTGTATACCAGCGTAATAGTCAGACTTACAAAACGTGATTATTAATATTTTTTTTAATTCTTAACGCTAAATATTCCCGTCGTTATTAAGATTTCACGAAACCAGCTTAAAAATCGTCACAATCCATATTTTGGGTAGCATTTTTTCAACAAAAATTTGCCTAAGATGCTCTTTTGATTTATCATACACATATGATTAAACAATGATTAAAAAAAAACTAGTATAAAAGAATCATTTTCTTGATATAGATTTCATAAAATTTTTGCTTATGTCATTCCACTTATCAATTTCTTTATAAAAGCCTTTAAAATCCACGTTTTCACTGCAGTCAAAAATTTTTTAAAAATCCGTTCATCAGTAAAAAAAAGTACACAAAAATGTTCATCAAAATCCTTAATCTTTTCCACAAAATTTGAATGTAAAATTAGCTCGTGTAGCCTTTTTGTAAAAAAAATTCTCCTAAAACGCTCCTGTGATTAATCATACACGTACGATTAAACAATATTTTACAACAAAACGAGGAATAAAGAACATTTTTCGTGATATAGATTTCGTAAAATTTTTGCCTACGGCATTCTTCTCAGTTTCTTTATAAGTGATTATTAAAATCCACGTTTTGACTGCAAGCCAAAATTTTTTACAAAATCTGTTCATCGTTTTAAAAAAAAAATGCACAAAAATTTTCATCAAAATCCTTAATCTGGCCCACAAAATTTGAATATAAAATTACCCCCTCTGAAGGGGGTGCACAGTTCAACTCAAAATTCTTAACTGGGTCACCACGGACCTAGATATTGATATGTCTACGATGTCCTTAACAATAATTTTAGGCATTTTTGTTTTGTGAAATGGGTGGCAACCCTGGAACCCTGTTGTGAAGGAGTGGAAAACTGTATACTTTTCTCCATCATTTCGAGCGACCGTAATTTCTAACATTAACAAGGGTGTGATTAGGTTGACTTTGCTCATTTTCCTTCTCTTGCAGATGACATCCAGGTGCGGTTCTACGAGCAGAAGGACAGTCAGACAGTTTGGGAGGGCTACGGCGATTTCCAGCCTAGCGACGTGCACAAGCAAGTTGCCATATCGCTGAAGACGCCACGCTACCGCACAGTCGAGCTCCAGGAGGCCGTCGATGTGTTTATCCAACTGAAGAGGCCCTCGGACGGCACCATCAGCGAGTCCCGGCCATTCCAGTTTCTGCCGGAAACAGGTATCCGGCTCTTTTCTGCCAAACGCCACAAAATCGATTTTGCGCTTTTCAAGCAGGTGGTCCTGGCCAGCCAGCGCTACCTCAACGGTAACGCAGGCGAAGAGGCGGCCCAAAAACAGGGCACGCCCCAGTCGCCGGCCAGGTCCCTGGACTCTTATCTCGGCAACCTCGACCAAGGAAGGTCCTCGCTGAAACGCAAGCACTCCTCCGCTCAAAACGGTCTCGATTTGCTGGCCTAGGACCAGTGGATGCTTTTTCTGGACGATTTTTTGTATGCGGGGCCGCAATGCGAAGTTCCTTTTTTCCAATCCTTGCATTAGTCTGGGAGAGTCTGTTCTTGGAATGTGGCAGGCGGGGCCCATGAATGATGAACGCTGACAATTTTGGAGAAAAATTACTCTTTGCAATTTATTGTCACGCGCTACAATTGTCAAAGGATCCGAGAATTGTTCTCTTGGATTTTGTTCCCGGAATGAACATGTCTCATGATCCATTCGGAGTTTGCAGGCTGTCAAGTGTTCCTATGTTTCTATATTCTCGAGGTAGTCCTATATTTTAGAAAAATCCTATTTTTTCCTTATTTTAATGCACTATATGGCAGATATTGACTAAAATTCGTCTCGATATCTGGTTTTTCTCAATTTCACCTGTGGCGCTCTTTTAATTTAATGTTAAATTTGTCATTTCTGGTATAGTTTTTAAATAATGACTGCAGCTTTTACTCGGTTATTAATGGGATATATTTCCATGCACATAAGAATAAGCCAAATCCATCATTAGTGATCAAGTAATTATTTGTAAACACTGATCAGTGCTTACAAATTATTACTTACGAAACAAATTTTTGTATGCTTTTGTTCCCCTCGTTTTTAAATTTTTCTGAAAAGCATTTTAAGGTAAGCAACACTAAAATCTATTATTTCTGTTAGAAAATTTCGCCTTCAACATTACCTTAATTATTAATCTTACTAAATATTTTAAGGAATCGGAGGCGCAAATAAAGTAAAGAGAATGCCCACTAAAACAAATACAATTAATTCAACAATACAACATTTCAACCAATATAACGAGTAAGACACAATCATAAGAAATCTCTTTGAAAAAGCTTAAATTCTATTCTTTTTTAAATCTTTTCTAAAAATTTATCCTTCAGCATTCCCAAATTAAACTGCATTCCTTATGCACTCTTTTTCTCTGCCTTCATTTTTCTCTAAAAAATTCTTATTTTTTCTTTTTCTTATATTTCCTATATTGTTCTACCTCCGTGCTGCTTGACAGCCTGAGCCAAGCAAATCCTAGATTCTCGATTGGGCCTTTGCCACATTCTATGACCAAAGTTTCTACCGGCCATCATAGTTTTTCTCGACCCCCAAAAATGGAATGTAAATAACGAAAGTGCTACGAGACTGCTGTGCCAAAGTTGTTGGTTTGTGAGCTGGTACCTGAACATGTTACGTTTATTATTGTCACAATGACGAAAGGGAGCCTGAAATCGTGCTTTTTGTTGCTTTGACTTATTTTTGATATTTCTTTCATTAGTTTTTATTTTGCCCATTTTCTTCTTTTATTATTTTTTTTATTTTTTGTTTCGTTTTGATTTGCTCGTTCTAGACTACGAAGCTGTTAACAAAAAGCGCCGGAAAGTAGCGAACTCGTCGCTAGATCTTTACTTGGCAGAAAACACGGACCCAAGTGAGTATCATTCGTTTGGCCAAAACCAATTTACTTCAAAATGGGTCCTGGTGACTTTTTCTTGTTTCCTGCTTCAGCAATTTCTTTCTTGTTTATGGGGTCCCAGGCTCTGCTTCCTTCCTCGCGTATCTCATCTGAAAATTTTACTTGTGTTGGTGGCATTGTGTTGCGGTGCTCTTATTAATTCACGAAAAGTTTTGTTGAAACTGTACGTTCCACAATTGTAATTAATGGATGGGGAAATGCTTAGTTTTTCTAACGAATTTTTTGGAGGAATTTTCCTCTGGTTTTGCTAAACTGTTGTCTAGGATGTGAAAAGTGGAAAACGTCATAGCTTGAACATGATGTATAAAGAAGACTCAAGAACATTACAACAATTGTAATTTAAATTAATTACTAGTATTCCTTCAGCAGAAGTCGTTTTCATTATCAATAATGATACATGCTGAAGATGTAACCTCCTATGTTTTGTGCTCATTTGTTTTTTACCATGGCATTATTATTATAATTTGAAAATGCCCGTCAAAAATCAGCATGATTGAGATGATAAATGTACAGCAGTGCATCATTAATTTGTCATGGTCATAGTAGAGAAAATTGGAAGTTTTAGCAAAAAAATTTGCTGTCACTCAAAAACAGTAGCAAAAGCTTTTGTGGGACGTGCTAGAAATGCATATACTCTGACCTCACTAACCTCTGTATACGCTCGTGCAGGCATTTAGCGTTTTATATCTGCTGTTACCATTTTTGCCAAATTTTGTACCGTGCCGTAACCGTGTTTTAGTATCCTAGACATTGCGGTAGACGGTTGGCTCATAGGCTATGTCATAGGAAGTACGCTTTAATTTCCATCTTGTTCCTTGTAGATTAATTCCTAATACTGTGTTTAGACGAATTTAAGCAGACTGTTATTACTGTGTTCGAGCATGTTTAATAAATGTGTTACGCTAATACTAACTCGCTGATTTTCGGGGCTTGCTCTCATGGTGCTGGTTCCTCCTAATCACATTTTCCTCTTTCCTCCTCACATAAGCCGCGGCATACCAGGTACTAAACTTTTGTGTCTGTTTGTGATTTGTTTCAATTTCTGTATTATGGATAGGGAGCATCGCTATGCCAAATGGGCTAGGGTTCACAAATGGAGCCCACTCATGAATAGTTTTCATCTGGTTTAGCTTTGTTCCTAATTCGATTTTTTCTTATTCCATTCTAATCAAAGTAAATATTTTTTAGGACGTGATCAGAGGAACCAAATGCCGACCAACCGGACCTACCGACAACCTCACAAAACAAGAATCAAGCCAGAACCTGGTGAGTTGTCACGTGAATAAGTTAGCTATGTACGTTGTAAAATGTTGACATAGCCATGGACAGTCGGAGAATTTTGAATGGAAATGTGGAAATTTTCAATATCAAAATTGTATTTTGTGTTTATAACCCTGGGAGAAAAACGGGACAAAAATGATTCGGTTGATAATGAGTTCTAAAATTTTCCTAAAATTCAGCATTTGTGATTTTTTTTATGTTGCCTGCAGCGTCAGTGAATCTTTATGCATTATTGGTGATTTAGTTTAAAAAAATTGCTATCAGTGTTGCCTTTCTTATTAGCGTTTCTAAAAAACCTTTAAGAGATTGCAATCTGTTTTTTCTGGTTATTTTTATTCAGTATTTGTGTTCTTATTTCTGGTAGTTGATCAAAGAAATGTTCTGAAAGTCCATCTTTGACATTTGGTAAAGTTCACTAAAAAGCTACCAATTGAGGTCTAATTTTTCAAAAAATTTCGTCCACGACATTTACTTATTGTTACCAAATATTGTTTTTAGTGGAATTGTCACACCTTGAAACCTGGAAAACTCAGTCAATTTCATTTTCAGAATTTAGTTGTCGCCATGATAACTAGGGAATGTTGGAATATTGTTGAGTTCCAGTAATTTTACAAACATTTAAAATTCTTAAAATTAATAAAAAATATTTTTGGAAATCATTTTACCTAATTTGCTTAAATTTGAATTATTTTTTCCAAGTTTTCTTCTAACTTTTGACCAGGCAAACTCAGCGAATTTAGTTTTTAGCAATTAGTAGCCAGCATGATAACATTTGGGGATGCTGGAATACGGTTGACTTCCGGTAATTTTACAAAACATTTAAAGTTCTTCCAGTTTATAAAAGTACATTTGGAAGACTCGTTTACGTTATGTTTTCATTCGAGTTATGTTTACAATTTTACTAACTTTTGCTTTTCCCTCATCCCATCCAGTTGACCCGGGCTATGCCTGCGCCGGCCAAAACCAGTACCCGATGCAGGGCAACAGCCCCCTGGCCCACCCGATGCACCACGGCGAGCCCATCGGAATGCACGCAGGCCAGTACTACCGCATGCAAATGCCGCACCAGTCCGCATCTCCCATGGACGCCGCTGTGGCCGGCGCTTCCGGGGGCCAGATGGACTACACCATGGGCCAGATGACGCCACATGGTTACCTTCCCTCCACCCATGGCCACATGTCCTCGCCGGAGGTTATCAACGTGCCCAGCCACAGCTCGGGAGGCTCCATCCCCTCCGCGTACGGCTCCAACTCTGAGGCCGACCACCAGCAGCACGTGTTGAGCAGCGGTTCCACTCACTTGAGCCTGGGCCTGGGCTCGATGGACAGCTTGCCCCTGTCCGAAGTGACTCTGAGCATCATAGGCTCGCACTTCAGCGACACCTTCCTGTGCCTCAACCCGGATAGTCTGAGCGGGCAGCTTGGGGACGGCGACTACGCCGGCGCCCGGGTGCCCAGCGGCAGACAGGACAGCGGGGGCAGGAGCGGTCCTCAGGGCCAGCGGCCCCAGAAGCCGGTGCAGCATCCGGGCTCCCAGATGCGGATGGCCGAGGAGGACGGGCAGCGGATGCTGTCCTCGGATAGCTTTAGCAACATCATGCATGTGACCGACCAGATCATGGAACTGAACCAGCTCAGCGGCTGGCCTAACACCAACAGCCAGGAGCACAACCGCGACTCTGACTTCAACTAGGGGCTGGGTTCTGGGACCTCATCCAGGTTGTTTGCCCATACGCCTCGGCTGGCCAGTGGCCGTTGGTACGTGCAGGCCAACGCGATGACAGACGCTTTGTGTTTCGCATTTTGGGTCGTTTTTGGCTGTTGGGATCCGGCCTTCATCCTCACTAAGAAAGTTAAAAAATTAATGCGTTTGATGCTTTTCGATATTAGGTCCTGAGATAACTATGGCATTCCCGGTAACTTGGGGAACGGATGTGGGGATGCTGAATTTAGGTTCGTTAAATGGAGACCGGAATTTTCTTTCTGAAATTCTCTTCGAAGCATAATTGATTCGTGCAGTGCATGTACTTTGACAGTGCAGTTTTCGCCGAATTGAACATGTTAAAACTGCCGATATAAAAAGCTAAGCAAGAATCATTCCACGGTAATTTCCCTCATCCGTTCTCTTGCTTGATGAACAAGTTTCAGATAGATGCATGCTTGCTAGGTAATGTTCTTCCAAATGCTGAATTTTCTCTATCACCCCGATGCACATTGCATTGCCATTGAACCTACTGCATGCTGGAAAGCCATTCATGAACGAAATGATTCCACTCATTAAATCAAGACCAGAATTTTCAGAAGGAAAATTCTCTTCGAAGAATGTAATTCGTGCAGTATTCGACAGTGCAATTTTCTGACCGAATTGGAAATATTAACCTGCCGATACAATAATCTAGCTAAAAATCATGCCCGGTTAATTAATTCCCTCATCCTTTTCCTTACTAGTTGCATAATTTGATATAGACCCATGCTTGATAATTAATGTTCTTCCAAATGTTGAAATTTCGTTTTCCCACCCCCTTAACGGGAAGTTCCCCTCCCACCCCTGCCATGTTAAAAAATTGAAAAAATTGTATACATAAAATCTCTGCGAAT
>JAQGAF010005699.1:0-11581 GCA_034687865.1 Kryphioiulus occultus | reverse complement strand
CATGTACAGTAAAATTCTCAATGTGCAGTACATGTACAGTAAAATTCTCAATGTGCAGTACATGTACAGTAAAATTCACTGCAGCAATTTTTAAATGTACTACATGTAGAGCATTTCTGCAGCAAAGTTTGCAAATGTACTACATGTAAAGTAAAATTCACTGCAGCAAAGTTATTTAAATGTACTGCTTGTACAGTAGAATTTCTGAACCAAAATTTTTAAATGTACAAAATGTACAGTAAAACTCTCAGCAGCAGGTTTTAAATTTAGTACATGTACAGTACAATTTCTGTAACAATTTTTAAATATAACACATGGACATTAGAATTTCTGAAACAAAATTTTCAAATTTACTACATATAAAGTAAAATTTCTGCAGCAAAGTTTCCATCAGCTAAGGTCCATCTTAGAAAAATCAAAATGGTTGATTATAACTTATTCTATGGCTGAGCTGTTTAATATTTATAGTTTTACGTGGATAATAAAGCTATTTTAAATTTGTTAACAATTTTTATAGCTGCAGTCTTTCGCAATTAATGAGGTTATATTTGTAAAAAAAACCTACCACATTTCACTTTCCTATAATTTGTTCAAAACTAAACATCGTAGGTGAAGGTCGATTACACCAAACTAATTAGCGTAATCTGCGATCATAACCCAATTAGTCACCAGAAAACGATACATCTACCAACAGACAAGAGTAAGCTTGGCGTTTCTCAGCGAATTTTTGTCTTAAATTTTTCCTCGGTTGTTAAATATAGAAGATGACAGGACTCATTAGTAGAGCGTAAAGGACGAAGATACAATCAAATTAAAATAATAGAGACGAAAGTGGAGCAGCAAGACACATTAGCAACATCTCCATATACAGTTATGAGACGAATGTCGCTTAAAGACAAGTTTCTAAATTTAACAAATGGTTTTTGCAACGTTCAGAAAGAAGAACGTCATAACATCTTCCGGCCATAAAAAGAGGTACTTGGCAGAAACAGTAAACATGCCAACACTTTAAATTTCTTTAATATTAATAACAGGATATGATGAACATGGGACTTCTTAAGATATGGCGACTACTAATTTCTGAAAACGAAATTTCCAGAGTTTACCAGGTTTTCCAGGGTCATATTCAATTTTTTTCTATGTTCAAAAAAATATTTTAATGAATAATACACCACAATTCTATTAAAAACAATATTTAGTAATAATAATAAAGAATTTTTGTTTGAATAACGATCTCAAATGGTAGTCTTTAGGCAACATTACCAAACAAACCTATCCAAATGATGGATTTACTAAAAATTCTTGAAAACCTGCCACAAATAATAGATTTTCCATAATTTTTTTGATATAATATATTTTAATGAATGATGCACCATAATTCTGATTAAAGCAATATTTAGTAATATTAATAAAGAATTTTTTTTTGAAAAACTGGATCTCTAATAGTAGTTCTTTAGTCAACAATATCAAATAAACGTATCCAAATGATGGATTTACGAACATTTCTTCGAAAAATTGATTTTAGGTAGGCTTTCCATGTTTTTTTAAATAATATATGTTAATGAATAACGTGCCACAATTCTATTAAAAACAACATTTTGTAATAATAAGGAATTTTTGTTTGAAAAACTGGTCTTTAGACAACATTAAAAAACATTAAATTATGGACTTACGAATATTCCTTTGAAAACCTACGATTTCAGGAAGACTTTCCGTACTTTTTTTTAAATAATACATTTTAATGAATAATGTGCCACACACAATTATATTAAAAACAACATTTTGTAATAATAA
Organism: Kryphioiulus occultus; assembly: GCA_034687865.1. Taxonomy (NCBI): domain Eukaryota; kingdom Metazoa; phylum Arthropoda; class Diplopoda; order Julida; family Julidae; genus Kryphioiulus; species Kryphioiulus occultus. Next base: position 9,787 of record JAQGAF010005699.1, on the reverse strand, counting down.
TAAGACATTTGAAAAACTGGTCTTTAGTCATAATTACCAAACAATCATATCCAAATGTATCCAAAAATATCTTTACGATTATTTCTTTAAAAACCTATCAGAAATAATAGAGCTTAGGTAATTTCCGATGATTTTTTTAAAATAATAATATCGAAAAGATATTTTTTTGGAAATAATAACAAAAAATGTTGAGATATTTTTTATATAAACTATATAACCAAGAATGCAGTTTCAGACCAATCTGAAATTTTCAGAAATAATATTGACAAATTTACTCAATATACAAAAATTTAATTTTATCCATGTTTATCAGGTTGGTAGTCACCATGATATCATAATTCCTCGATGTTTCAATCTCGATGTTTTCCACGAGCTTGTTATTAAAATTGGTAATTGAAAATCGATAAAATATAATTATTTGAGTTAGGTAATAAAATTAATGCTCATGTCAGTTGCCATTATTGAAAATTAAAGATTTTTGCGTCCCCCTGCACCCCCGCAGAGCAATAACAGTGCATCCTGGCCATGTTTTGACATAAAAGATGGTTGTTTGAATATAATAATGCAGCGGTCTCATCATGCGTATGGGTAAACACGTTTGCCATTAACAGTTTACATATCCCTCAGAAATCACCAGTTTGCATACATGTACACGAATGTACATTTAGTCTAGCGTTTCATGAGTTTTCTGCCTGGCACTCATTATATGCTTTATTGGAATTCATTCAGAAATGTCTCTCAGAAAAAATGCGTTATAAATTGAGAGGGTCGTGGGGAAAAATATCGACCAAAAGTTTTGCGAAATGATAAAAAATCGCTAAGGTGTCTAACATTTGAAGCGCATCCAATTATTAATGACAATATGCACAAAAAGATACATGCACCCATAGGCAACCTCGCAAAAATATTATGGAAAAAAGCATTAAATCTGGAGTATTGGTTTGAATAAACTGCCTGCATAATGGCCAAACGTATAAGCAATAAGCCAATCGCATGAGCGCTTTTCAATATTAAAAATATATGGGCAAGACATTAATAAAGCATAAGATTTCTTTAAGTTTCCTTATGTGGGGCACATACCTCGCCAGCAGCAAAGGCGATTTATCTCAGAAATCAAATTATAGGGACACTTTTTCATTTATTTTTTTTTAATAAATGCCTCGAAAATCACACCCTATACTTATAGCAAAACGAGCGTTATGTGTGCATTGGAAATTCGAGCTATTTGAAAATGATAGCAATTTTTGAAGCTGAATTTTTCCATCAAATATCACTGAAATGAAAATAGGGGATGTGTGGATGTAATGTGTAATGGGGGTGATAAATTTCACGTCAAAATAGGAAATCGGTTCCATTGAATGCATCAAAAAGCAAGAATATCAAAATCTTGCTTTTCAAAATCTTTTCAAAGATATACATGTACAAGTATGTACATGTAGGCACTAGAGTATGGGCGGACATTTTGCTTCACTGCATGACAACAGAAGACTTTCTTAAGAAAAACAACCATTAATAAGGTGTACAGTATTTGTTACAAAGTGGCAAAAAATCGTCAAGGACAAAAGTGGACAAGTTTGGAAGTTGAGCACTTGAGTATTTAAACAGAAAAATGGATAATGCTGGAAGTGCCATTTTAGAAGAAAAACATTAAGTTACTATTAAGTATTATCGCATCCCACTCAAGATTAGCTAAATTGGAGATTTAATCAAGACTAATTAGTTACACCGTTTGACTGACCAACTTCGAAAATAAACCAATCTTTTTAAGTACTTGAAATTGATAACAATACTTCGGCGTCCGCATTTATGAAACCATGAGTTAAACTTCGATTAGCTTAATCGGCCATTAAGTCAAGCTTGATTAGCTAAATTAACCAAGCAGTGATTTATTTTAATATTACGTGTAAATGTATCTTAAATTGCTGTCTAGACGTTTGCTGTCTAGCACTTTATAACAATAAGTTTTAGAATGCGATTTAAATATCAAATGCGCTTTATTGCACCTTTTCATTGCTTTCTAAGCTGATTTTTCCACTGTAAACGTACGTTTGGTTGAATTTCTGTTTTATGGGAATGATAGGCTTTAAATATTACGTTATTGCATTGTTTTCTAACGCATATAATATATTTATTATAGCATACTTTTCAAATACCCTCGTATACTACATGTAAATTTACCAGGTTTTATGGTAAATTCTTTGCTCAATCCATTTAAATGCCAACAAGATTCAATATAAACTGATCACAGTGCATATTTGCTGCAATATATTTGATGCCAAATTTGGATTATTTGCACTTGAATTTAACTAGTTTTTGGCGAAGCAGATAATTTGTACAGTTACTGTAAATTTCATGAAGTTTCTAAGTAATCAACAACAGCGATGGTATACATCTAAATAGTTAACAGAAATATTTTCTTCAATACCTTAACTATCTTCAAATGTAACAATTTATCTGAATTAAATTTCACTAAGAAATTTTAATTAATTTTTATTTTTTCTATTTTCAGAGATAAAAAAGTTCTCATTGCCTGTCAAAATTCTTTGAATTTTAATATAAAAATTTTATTTTCCTGAAATTTCGGAGTAAAAGGCAGTTTTAATCGCCCGTTAGCATTCTCCAATACCTTAATTAACTATCGTCAAATGTTACAGCTTACCTAAAATAAATGTCAATGACAAAATTTTAATAAGACTTATTTTTCCTACATATCAGAGTAAAAAAAAATTCTAATCGCCCTTACAATTTCTCTGGATTTTAATTTTAATATGAAATTTTTTAATTTATTTTCCCAAAATTTCGTAGTAAAAGGCAGTTTTAATCAGCCGTTAATATTAACCGAAATTTTCCGAATTTTGCAGTAAGGTTATGAAGGTTTACGTCTGGCATTTCGCCAGATTTTCGCTGAAAAAAATCCATTTCAAATTTTCAATTTCCGTGACATTTACTGGTTGTTTTAAAAAATTGCTTACTCAAGTGAGTGGAAAGAGTGATGACAGAAATCAAAAGTAATGCGCATTTCTGACAATTCAGAGATTTTTATGATCACTAATGCTGGGCTTGTATGATACAGGGATGGTACAAAATGCGATGACTTGTTTCATACATGTAGGTGGCGCTGTTATTGCTTGTAGGAAATATTTCTGAAGACTTACATGTACTGGGATTGTATGAGCACATGAAGGTCAGTGTAATAAAGTAAAGAACCTTTCCCTGTCTTATTAATCTTTTCTGTAAAGTTAACATCTCAAGAATCTTCCATCCCACAATGGTGAATATCTCAAGAAGCTTCAATCCTATAAAACTGGACAATTGGTCGCTCGAATGACCTCTGATGCCCAGTTTATCTATCACTGGAATGTCCATTTAGCCATGAAGGACCCCATGAAGAGGACAACAAATGATAGGCGAGGGAGAAACTGGGGAATAAAACCACTGATAAGCAATCATTGTAAAAGCAGTTTCTGTTATATGTCATGGTGATCTACTCAGGATCACTCATTTAACAACAGACCCTATAAGGTCTGACTGGGACATGTCTCTGTATGTCCAGCAGGACGATTCAATTGATGGTCCAATTCGTACTGAAGGGGACCATCAAGTAGGAAATCGACTTTAATTGATTACGAAGGAAATCAAAAATTAATTTTATTCCCACTGATGTAGGTAGTTTCAGTGGGAATTGTCACTGTTTGGTTTAATAAACTAATGGGGCTTGTAAAACTAACTTGTCACAAAATCTGTCCCCCTATAAGACACTGGTATCGAATCTTATCCAACAATTTCACTATACAGAAGAACCTCCCCATGTTGACCACATTTTAACTGACCGGACATGTTGATCACCTGCACCTCTATGGTCTGTATGTATGGTATTGTATGTTGACCACTTGGACTATGACACACAATAGTAATTTACTCTGTATGTTGACTAGCATGGTCTCAACATATAAAGTCATGGATGACCTGTACATGTTGACCACTGGCCCCTCTATGTTGTATGTTGACCACTTGGACAATGACACACAATGGTAATTTACTCTGTATGTTGACCAACATGGTCTCAATATGTAAAGTTACGGATGACCTGTACATGTTGACCATCTCTGCACCCTGCACCTCTATACGTTGTATGTTGACCACTTGGACTATGACAAGAGTAATTTACTCTGTATGTTGACCAGCATGGTTTCAACATTTGAAGGCATGGATGATCAAATGTTTTGGCAGCTTGCAAAACTTATACTGTAGGCCTACACCCCTGAACCGCAACTGTCTATAGATTCCTTGATTTTCCGAAAGATGGAACCTTGAATTTATGCAATATTTTTGAAATCTTTGAAGAAACACGATGAGTTTTATCTCACATTTTTATAAAAGATTATAACTGATCAATTAGCTGTTGCAAACCATCTCAGTTTCAATGATTTTTTTTTATTTCCCCGACTTTTTTTATTTCCCTGACATGTTTTATTACCCTAGCATTCCCTGATTTCCCCTAACTTTCTAAAAGAGGGTAATCTTGAATTTAAGCAATAACTCACGTATTTTGAAATTATTTTTGAAATCATTTAAGAAACATGATGAGTTTTCTCTCACATTTTTATAAAAGATTATAACTAATCAATTAGCTGTTGCAATTAGCTGTTTAAATCATTTTCAGTAAATGTAAGGCACTTCCCAAAACCCGCATCATTAATCTCCGGTTAAACAAATGCGAATTTTTCAAGCTGCAGTTACATTAAAGCGAACGGAAACCTTCAATTTCAAAAACGAAACCATGTCTGTTGTTGGTGCAGACGAAATTGCGAGGTTGTTCGTCTCAATTAACCCTTTCAGTTTTGTTTTATATTTATTCGCCCGCTGATTAGGCGACTATAAACCAGGTTTTATTGCCTCACTCCCATTAGTATTCAGGATACGGCATTAAAACGCAGCTCGGCAATTATTTTAAGATGCTCGTTTGCGTGAGATTATATCTGCCGCAAAACACAACTGACACTCGGAATTAATAAATGAAAAACAAATGGGTGTTTTCTCCTATTTTTAATTATTTTTTTTCTCGTCGTGTAGCAACTCGTTTGTCGCCAGAGAGATTATCCATGTATCTGGCAGAAGATCCACAAATGTCAAATTAATTAAACGTGCTTTCTAGGAAACAATGTCTTAATCCTTTCTCGCTAATTGCCGATTCAGGCAGATGTCTCATTAAGCTTTTGCTCCAGAAACCAAGCCAGAAACGAGTAAGATGCGCAGATTTTCCAACCGTGCTGATAACAAGTTTTTCCATTGTTTTTGTGCCAAAAAGAAAAAATCGAGAAATATCCCGCAGTATGATATACAAGATAAAACCTGAAAGATGTGGTCCGGAATAAATTTGATGCGCATTTTCCTCGACTTGGCGGCTATTAAAATGAGGCCACCATTGATTTTCCTTTGAGAAAACGGAAAAAAGTCAAGTGGGTGTACTTAGAACGATAGCTAAGACGTCTGAAAATCTTGGCAAATATCGGGTAATTTCGGAATAATAATGGGCGATTAATTTGAGGAGCATGGCTGGGAGGTTGAGTTTTCAATTTAAGAGCATATCCCAAGATGTGAGCATGTTCAAATCAAATTGACCTGTGACCTCTTTCGTTGACAAATGCAGATTTGTGGTAAAAGAACGTTCAAGTATTATGTCATCATGAGGTGACTGCCCAAATGATGAGGTCACTGTTGTTTTTGCGTAAAACACAAAGTTAAAATACCTTATTTGTGATCAAGTTTTGTCAAAAAAACATTTGCCCATGGATTTTTTTTATGTGAAAGCCTACATTTTGCAAATTGTGTTTTCCTTTAATTCCTACATTTCGTATAATTTTTGTTTTCCTTTAATTCCAAGTGATGAGGTCATTGTTTTGTTGCATAAAACACAAAGTTAAAATACCCTATTTGTGATCAAGTTTTGCAACAAAAAAAAAATTGCCCATGGAGTTTTTCCTGTGAAAGCACATAATTTTGCAAATTGTGTTTTTCTTTCATTCCTACATTTTTGTCATGGGTATTTATTTTTAATTTCCTCATATGTTTGATACAAAAGGCAAAATGCAAACGATGAGGTCATTATTGTTGTTGTATAAAACCAGGAGTTAAAAACCCTTATTTGTGATCACGTTCTGGAAGGGAGATAATAATTTTGACATAGGGGTTGTCTTAATATCATGGAAAACGTGATGACAATAATTGAGCGTCCCCAATGGTTCATCCTTACTACACAGTAAAACGAAACCTAGCCTCAATACAGGAAACTGCCACATTTTACTGAACCTACCCATGTATAAAAGCAATATTTTTGATTAATTCATCAAAAATATTGCCCTCATTATTGCCAATTAAGACGTTATTTATTCATCAAAATTATTTATTCATGACATTTATTCATCATAATCTCCAACTCATTATTGCAAACAGTGGTAGCAGATTTCATACTACCCAATAATTCAAACATGATGAATATTTTGAGCATGAATTGATCATTTACCTTTGAACTTATAAGTATATCCTCTCAAGCTCAAATGTAAATACACAATTCATGTATTATGATATAATGTTTGGATAGTATAAAATCAGAATTTTTTATTATTGAATACAAAATGTCCACAAAATGTGAAAGCATTTTCTAGCTTTACTGGGGTGTTAAATCTAAATTCTGTATTGGTTTAGTGGCACAGATACAAAATAGCAAAGTATAAAAATTCAATAAAAATGCTTTATACAGTAATGGGACCTTTCATTGAATTTGTATTGGAGTAAAGCTAGAAAATTCATTCAATTTTTAGAAATGCCTCCTAAATGGATTTTTTCTTTCCTGAATTTTGTGCATTCATTACTATGGTTCAAAATCAAAACAAATCAAACAACTCCCTAAATAACACACTTGTATTGCAAAACAACAAACAAATGTTCCAAACATTCAACAAAATCCCAGGAACATTTGGGGCTATAATTGCATATCAATGTCTAAACTTATCTCCCCTAAATGTGGACGTAAGGCCAGGATAAGACCAACTTCTTGGGTCAAATAAATCCATATCCTTCACAGAAATGGACAGAAGGTCTCAACTGAAAAACCCAAGCCATTTCAATCAATCGAAAGACTGATAAAAGCCCAGACTGGGCATAAATGCGACGAAAATAAAATACAAATGGAGTGAGTTTATTCAGTTTAGGACTGATAGCAAAGTGGATGGGGAATTGAACTTCAAAGGGCTATTTTATCAGGGCAATGAGTACTGACATGTGCACTCACATGGAATCAACATCTACGATACCAAAATCTGCATTTCGACACCCCTTTTAAAACTACATGTAAATCTAAATGTATTTTGGCCCTCGCCTCAGCAAAGCACTTTCACTTCGTAAATAAATAAATACAAACTTTCCACCAAAATCGTTCAACCTGGCACTTATCTCACCTGGGCTGGGGCCACTTGCCATCAATTTTTCAATATACGAAGGGCTTTTGGGCTCACACAATATAAAATACGTGGCAATTCAGTCTAAAGTGGTTAACGTTAAAAAACAATAGGGAAAATTCACTCTTAAAATTCTAGCCATTAAAATTTTATCATTCATATTCCCCCTTAAAATGCTTTTTACATATATTAACATTTTTATCCAAATTTACTTTTAAAATTCTTGGCATTGAAATTTCACAAAATACTGTTTCTCACACTACACATGAGTGCACATTTCTTAAAATTTTCATCGAAATTTACTCTTTAAAATTCCTTGGATTGAAATTTTCATCGGTCAAAATACAGAGACTTGAGATTAACACTAATATAAAGTGGGTGGCAAACCATCCCAAAGTGGTTAATTTAACGAAATCTCGCATCTTATATATCCGTGAAAATTTCTTAAAATTTCATCGAAATTTACTTTTAAAATTCTTCAAATTAAAATTTATCCGTTAAAATTCGTGATCTCTTGCATTTAGCGAAATTGCGATTTACTTTCAAAATTCTTTGGTATCTACCATCTCGTTAAAAATTAATTTCAGGGACAAACAGGAAATTGATACAACATTTTTAAAGAAGTTTGGAAATTACATTTCTAAGTAAAAAGAAAATGGGGTTGAGAATATGCCACATCATATTAAAAGAAAATAACTTTTGTATCATGGGGATAAAAACGTGTTATTCGTTATCAATTTTCAATTGATAAAATTTGTAAATGACTATACGAAAGCATATGCATTTTTGAAAGTTTTAAATTGTAATAAACGTTTTAAACTTAACAGATGCACTGAATATCGATAATTATATTTCTACAAAGTTTGTGAAATTATAAAAGATAGAATTCTGCTATTTATTTTCCATTAAATGTCAGTTAATTTAAAAATTGACAGGATAACTCACTAATTCAATAAATTTGGTAAGGTGAAAACAATTTATGGACGCCCTGTATCTACAACTACCTGTGGATCGATGATGGATGAAAAAAGAAAGTGAAGATTATGCCCAAGTTTTACACAGTGTCTTAAAGAGTTTTCAGAGAATCTCGTAGTAAAACTGATTCATTTGTTAACATTATTAATGCCTTAAAAAATAAGCATGGAATACTTAACAAGGGCATGTAACAGTATATAAAAACAATCATAAATGCTGAATTTTAGGGGAATGTAGCTGGTTAATCATGTTTGTGTTGATTTCTCAGAATTATAATGAACATACCCAAAATACAATTTGGATACTAAATTCCAGGTTTCAATTCAAAATTACCAGGATAAGTTGACATCACCAGAAAATGTCCGAAATTTGAATTTGGGACATTTTATGATGATTTCAACTAAGTTCTCGTAATCTGAATGGATACATCAGATAGCTAGTTTAACGAATTATCAAAAAAAATTGAACATGGTCATTAATTACGATTAAGATGAGCGTTAATTTAATTTAATATTCTTTCAGACATGTCGATTTATAAGCAGCACATTTGTTGTAACAAACCCAAAGGGGGTCTTTGTTTACTTCCTGATTTCACTAACTTGGGTCGAATAACAACTAGAAGGGCAGAAAAGTCAAGAATCTTGACATTTTTGGTTTTGCACCACATAAGTCATAAGTCAGCCATGCGAGTTAACATAGCGTGACGAAGGCTGTTTCTCCCCAGTCATCCTAATAACAAATTTCTTGGAAAATGTTACTCTGGGTTAAGGTCGTTTTTAACTCCCGATTTAATTAGGTTATTTATTCCCTCGTTTCTGGGTCCTGTGCAAAAACATCGTTTAAGAAATCTACAATGCGCTCGTAAACTTCATAAAGCCCTTATAAATCAATCGTTTTAAGTTATAAAAACACTGGTGGACGTTTATGGTACCCAGCGATTGTTATCAGTAAGCTAGGATAGTTTAACCGTCCACCTAAGTTATATTTGATGTTCAACTTATGGTGTTCAACTTGCTGGTGTGTGTTAAACTCGGTGGTGGTGTGTTCAACCTATGGATTCAATTTTTGGCATCTTATTCGATTTGGGGTACAGTAAAGGGACATTTTATTGAATAACAAATATACACTTGCGTGCAAAAAAATCGACTTTCTCAGAAACCAAATGTCAGATTTGAAATCGGAAAAATGTATTTTGTAGAGAATTTATTTCTCTTTAAAATTCGCCTAATTGCATACAATTCCTTATGCATATTTGAGGCGCAAAATGTCGAACTTAGGAGCAACCCAAATTTGCATTATTTATGACATATGCATTCTTGTACCCCTGTGGCTATAAGTGTTTCTGAATGCAATTT
>JAQGAF010005698.1:0-11581 GCA_034687865.1 Kryphioiulus occultus | reverse complement strand
GATAAATTTGCAGCACATTAGCAATACTGGTACTGTATTATGAACATTTTAATAAGATTATTCATGAATGATGAATGTAAGTACACGCAGTTCACGGAATTAAAATCATGTATCAGTACAAGCCTCGTTCAATATATTGACCAGTTTGCGACAGTATCATGGGTGGTCAACTTACAGAGGTTCTACTATGTCTTAATAACACCCACTGCTGCTCATAACCCAGCTGAGATTTTATAAATTACCTAAGATATGTTCGAATCTGGGGATATGGCGGTCATAGTGGCAAAGAGTGCATATAAAAGTTTGGAACAATTTCAACTGCTTTTTAATTAAAAAGCACATCTGCTTCATCTCTGGCATGATTTTGTTCAATCCAGAAACCGATGTACGGTCAGGATAAGCGAGCCACATGTTGCCTGTGTTGCAAACGAGGTCCAGTCAACTTGAGGACGCAGCTGGAGAGGAGTGCCTACTGCTCTGGAGAAAGCATCAAGTTAAAAGCGGACATCGACAACCAAAGCGAGGAAGATGCCAGGATTAAAGTGAAATTAACGCAGGTACCAGATTGCCACAGTTATCGTGCAATGGCAATTTGGGCTGACCATGGCGTCGATTTCTTACCTGCACGATGTGCTTTCTTCCAGTATGTGGAGTACTTCATCGACCATGGAGTTCTTGGAATAAGCAAAGACCTGAATCACGTTGTGTTGGAATATATCGGGGATGCTGTGCACCCCCACACGAGGTCAAAGTTCGACAGCACGTCCAGCCTGGTGGTGCCTGTGATGCCACCCACGCTAGTCGGTGTCTGCAGATTAGTCCAGATATATTACGTATTAAAGGTAGGTTAAATATTTCTCCGTTATGTGATCTATTCATGTTTTTTATATGCTGGGTTCCCACTTTTTGAAAGTCAGGGAAATGAACAAGTGTCAGTAGCATCAGGGAATTCGTGAAAATTCATGGCAATGTCAGTGAAATTGAGATAGTTTGCATTAGCCAATTGATTAGTCATCATCTTTAATAATAAGTTAGGATAAAATCCATGATTTTGTTTTTGTTGTTGAAAATCTCATATAAATTGTCAGCGAAATGACGAAAAGGTGCCAGGGAAATCGACTTGGGAATTGGAGTGGGAAACCTTATACATAAATGTTCTTTACAACCAAGATGATTTTATAAGATAATTAGGGCAAACATTAGTACATGTGCTTAAACATAAGGGCAGCTTTACTTTTACACTGTTATCAATTTAAGTAGCGATTGTAGGTCAGTGGTTGAAGACGCACACGGTTTAGTAAGGTAATTGCGGCATTATCTGTTCAAATATTGATTTCATGCTGCAGATGAGCAGTAGTATTTGCACTCTTGAATCGTCAAGAAAGCTGTAGTCTGATGTGGCTCAGCGTATAGCTTGACCATTGGAAGTCATTGGCAATCGATTACACGATTTGTCAGCCCTCGGCCATCATCGAGCTTGGGTCACACTCTTCAACTAATTTGCCACCTTATTTATATTTGCGGTTCGTGTTTCATGAAATCGTAATGTCCTAGTAGCACGCAAAGTGGTGCATAATGAATGCATATTGACTCGTGCGCATTTTTGTGCATTATGGCCAGTCTGATAATGGCCAAGGTGAGGTTACTTCGTAATGGTTTCGTAATTCCCTGTGTGTTTTACATCCACTTCGTGACGTCGATCCATCATCAACGTGGAATGTTTAGCAGGTCATTATAGCAAAATATGTTAACCATTACCCCACGAGTGAACAGAGTGACAAGTGTGACGCTTGTAGTTAGTTGAGACTAGAGATTGTGTTGAATAAGGGTCATTATTTGTCGATGTCAGAACGGAAATGGAAAAAATGTCATGTAATCGGCTTTTTTTTTGTTAACAGAAAACCTCAAATACGGTTTGTACAATCTCTTTTAAAGGGGATTGCAGTTAATCTTTTCTTTGTCCAGAAATCGTGTCCTCATCCACAATAACTTAATAGCTACCCGAATGGAGCTTCAATTCGACAAGTTTAGCGGAAATGGTGAATTAAAAAGGCCAAATTCTGCCACTGTTTCCGGGAAGCTAGTTGAGTGTGGATTTTCTCTCGGTGTGTGGATAGGGCTCGAAGGATTTTGGTAACCATTACGAAATGTAGGAAAAAATTTTGGGAAAGTATGGAAAGTTTTTGGATGTTAAGAAAAATGAATAGTGGGACATGATCAAGGATGATTTGATCAAGTTTAATAACGTTTTTTAGTTAATTCGCAAACATTTTTTTATTTTACAGCTTAATTTATAATATGTTAAGCTAGCACAAAGCCTGAATTTCAATCATCCATGTATACAAGCTGTCGTTGGCATAGCATCTGTTTAATTGTCCATAGACAGCACTTGGTATGGCATCTGTTTAATTATTCATAGGCAGCACTTGGTATAAAGTACACAGATAGACTGCTGTTAGATTATTACATGAACAGTATAGTTAGTTATACAGTATGTTACAATGCACCAAACCTATAACTATGAGTATCGAAAAGCAGATGGAGGTTGATTTTTCATTTTATCACCTCTACTCCTTTTTTATCCTTTCTGGCGTCTTCTCCATCTATTTTTAGAGACGATCCTTATAGAATACGCCATGACTTCATGTTTTGGTGAACAGTGATTAAAGTACTAAAACGCACCTCGATGTGACGCCATGACGCCATTACAAAGGCGTCATCAGGCCTGCCTATTTTTGTTCGTAGGGGTTATCGATCTTTCACAGCTTCCAGCGTGCTTCAATCTGATATTTTTACAATTTTTTAGAACAGATCGATTGATACAACACACGGTGACATGGGAAAACATGCAAAACTAGCAGTGAAATAAATTTTATTCTAATTTAACGACAGTTTTCATTTCTGAAACTTGGCATAAAGGGTCTACTGTAATAAGATGCAAGGTTTATTGTGGCAGTCTAATGTTTTATGACTTGGGTGTATTGGACGTAAACGAATTGACGCAATTTCCAGTCTTTGCATTTCTTTAGGGTTTTGAAAAACGTAAAATTACATTTATTTACTTGAGAATCCCCCTCGCATAAACATGAATGAAGTTAAAGGGGGCATGCTATAGTGCATGTGCATAATAAAGAGGGCTAACGTTTGCTTCTAGTAGCCATACAATGTCTATTCTGTCAACGAAATCCGACCAATTCGTCTTTAAGAATCGATTTTGGACCTATGACCATAAGACATCCCCATGGGCTTTTCGGCTCCTTTCACGCAATTGTCTCGCTTATTTGAAAGAGCGTGTAATTCCGCTTGAGCTGTCTGGGGGAAATGATAAAATGCAGTCCTTCGTGAATAATAATCTGAATAGATGGGGTATTTTGGAATTGCATGCTAAACCGAGAAGGAATTTATATGGTAATTCGAAACTAGCGACAATACCTTAGATGACTGAGTCAAGTCCAATGGCCTGGAATTGGCAGGGAAATTGAAAGAGGCCTAGACAAATCAGGAAAAAGTCAGGGAAATAGATTCATTTTGAAAAAAGCCAGGGAAATTCAAGTAGTCAATTCAATCCAGTACCCAATTTATTCGTCTGTTACCACCACATTACGTGGACACCATCATCATCATTGCTAAATCGAATTTCTAGAAGTTTAAATTTCATGTAGAGTGTTAGCAAAGATTGGTAAACACAAAAAATCCAGGGATAACAAGAAATGTTTTGCAAGAAATGTGTAATGAAATTGTCAATTTAAAAAAAAACGAAATTTGCTTGTCAAATTTCAGGGAGATTTGTTTTAAAACCTGTAAAAGTCAGGGAAGTTTAAAATTTCATCTCTGCATGGTGGAAACCCTGTCCTTCAACAAGGACATTTTTCTTTCATTTTTTCAATATAGACATGTGTATCCATGCAGATGTTGGCTAAATATTGTTTTGTGCAAACATGTCTGAAAACAGCGTTTCCAGGTAGCATTAATGCATTTAGCTTATGTGTTTAATTATCTATTCCATTTTGCCTGTGGCGTCTTTTTCTTCTGTGAGAGTGTAATTGCAAACTCTTGCTGGCAAAAACATAATTACCTCGTCTTAAGCGACTGACTATAGCTATATACATGTACATGTATATGTTTAAACATTATCTAGTTCCTACACGCATTCATGTTTGCTTGAAAAGATTTTGAATACAGGTCGTTATTCCCATATTATCCAATCTTGACTTTTCTTCTCATGTGATTTTGCTCTGAATATAGACCTCATTCAAATGCTATTTGCGGCCTGATATTATAGGTTGCTGACGCGAATTTGCCCCTATTTATATGCTGTTTTGTTTATTTGATTTCCAAGGTTTGCCTCGAATTGGAGAAGTCCGGGGATGATTTGCACATGAGTTTTCCAATCGCTATAGCAACGTGTCCATTTCGGATTCCTAATTCCAACCAACAGCCTCAAATACAATATGGTAAGCACGTGTTTACATAGGAAATAGCTGTTTCCATAGTGACTGCATAGTCGTCTTACTTTTATTCTTGGTATTTTTCTCGTTTGCTTTCTTCTTCATATTGTGCATAATTAGACGTGCACATGTTATTTAAAAAAACGCACTATTTTCGTTTTTGTCCCTCGGCTCGGTTGCACTTATAGCATAGCATGGTTTTAGAAATAATAACTTGGTTTTCATTTTTTGCTACAAAGTGTAGGAGCCTGAGTATTGAAATAAATCTGAGAAAGCTTTTCGTAATGCCAGCTTGTTTTTATGATATCTGGCAAATGTTGACCCTTCGTGGCTTTTAATTTTTGTGAATGGCTATCATTGGCATGTTTGTTCTAGTATTTGCTGATGTCTGAATGTAAAACCTCATGCAATGTATGTTGTAAACATGTGGGCTTGAAGATAGGCAGTTGAAAATGTCATGCACGTTAGATACATTATACACATCGAGTTGGTACAGTAGAGTAGATTTGATTCACACTAATGTGCCAGCACAGTGTTTGTGATCTCTTTTTGTGCAAAAATTCACAATCTGCATTGCGACAATGCAGTATAAGGAATGCTCAGAGCAATTCATGCATGCATTTGGCGGTTGAGATTGTCTCATTGTTTCAGTTGTTCAGATAATTATATTTGCAACGAAAACTATGCATGTATCTCATATTTCTCATGTAACCTTCAACCGCCAGATATCTTTATGTATGATTGTCATGAGATGAGATGTCAATTCGAATCGAAATCAGTATTTGTCACGATCAGATGAATTGGTAATTTGATGAGAAAGAGGGGATTTCCTATGACCGGTCATCAGAGTTCAACTTTATTAAGATATTGATGCAATATGTTGGCATTGCGATGTACATGTACTCTGAGGGAGAGCTTGAAAAACGAGTCAGAAATCCTTATATGAATGCTGCTTAGTTTTAGCGTCCTTAACGTCAGTTACAGATATTACATGTAATGTACATTCGAAACCTCTGTAGTTCCTGAACAGTGCAACACAGTGCAGTACAGTTTGGACAACGAAGAAAATTCAGAATACTCCCTGTGAGTTGCCAATACTGGGTAGTCGTTGACACATGTTCTTCGTACTGTTCAGAAATTCAATTTTCTGGGATTTTATCAATGTTGCCAATTGATTACGCCAACGCTGTCTCGACATATTGTTTGTGTTCGCTTGACTGGCTGTGTACGCGCCATGGCAACTGCATAATAGCCCGTAAATTTTCGACAAGAGGAAAAATATTGCAGATTAAAATAGCTAAAGTCATTTACCCTAGGTTTCTTACGTAGCATGCTTGGGTTAATGACGCGTATGTCATTGAAAAAGCAATGGGACATGGCCTTGCCAAGTCGATAAGAAAACACTGAAATATTCTCATGGTGAATTGCATTCAGAGGAGGGAAAAGCAGATGGAATAAGCTGATTTCTGAAAACTGGATCGAGGATCGACTTAACGCTGAAAATCATTTTAAAATTCACTTTTGTGAATGTTTTAATCGACCCTCCTTTCCATCCAAGGAGAGGTTCATTGAATTCAGAATCTGTTTCAAGCTAAAATCAAGTTGTATGGCATTGGTATAGTTAGAATAGCTTATGATAGGGAGATGAAATCCACAAACAGTGTAAGTGAAACCTCTCTATGTCAGACACCTACATGTATGGTGTATGTTAAAAATTCAGAGTATAGAGAGTTTGCTGAGATTTGGAAAAAAAAATGACAACACAGCTAACAATACATTGCATTTTTCACCCGATCAGACTTATTTGATGCCTGTTAAAACACGTTTCTGATAGCAAAAATAAAAAAAAAAATGGAAACCTACCTACTAGCAACTTTAAAAATACATTCAATCGTTTTGTAATGGTGGAGATGTTATTTTGCAAACGCTGTGAGAACCTTGAAAAGTATTTTGTCAAAATGAGCCATTTCTGTCTATATGGCAAAATAAACTTTTTATGTAAGGGCTTTTCCTCGTCAGTGGTGCATGAAACCCTACCCACAAAGAGGGATTACCGCGCTTGCCCCTACTGCTAATTATATGGCACATGTTAGGTGCAGAGAAAAACGGTCCAACATAATGGGCTGTCCGACTTATAGAGGTTTCACTGTACCCACATTTCAATGGATGCACCAGGTACAGCTCCAATTGCACATTCATCCGATCGTGACATTGTTGTCAAACCAATACATATTGAATGGCCACTTGAAATCAGATGACTTGTTGACTCGTAGATGTGGCCAGTGACCACGTCGAAGGTGGAATGTACATTGGGCCTGAGTTCCAGCTTGGTCAGGTGTACGATGGCACCATGGAAACTAGCGAAAGTGTGGTACTCTATCGACCTGTATACGTGTGCGTACCTAATCCGAAGCTAAAAGAGCTGAACCAGAGTAGAAGGTCCATCAATGACGTCAAACCTTCATGCTCCACTGGCGCGTCCCCTCACCAGTCCACCAAGACAGCGTGTAAACCGACCAAAGGACCTCATCTCCCACAATCCTCTTCTGCAGCCCCTTCATCCTCCACGCCTCCCACATCCACTTTCCAAAAACGCCGCAGCAGCGATCGCACGGCCAACGTGTAGAAATAAATGACGTTTTTGATATGCCAAATACCTTAATAAACGTTCATGTTTGTGGGAAGTCTCTTGCCCGATGCGCTGCAACTACATGTACTTCAGTGCCATCTTGAAATTCAGACACCCAACATGGTTTCCTTGCGGTGATATATCAAAGAAGGTTAGTACCAATGACGGCTCATCTTTTGAAGTATACAGACCATGACCATGTGCGCAGGATGTAGCACTTGACGTGAGGGGCATTGTTGCAGTTCTGAAATGTTTCTGAATGCACTCGTTGTAAACTTGTAGAAGTCAGTCCCTTATGCTGAGGACATACCGAAGGAAAACGCGTAAATTGAAAAACGTGGTAGATAAATGGTTACTTACTACGTTGGTAATTAATTAGATGAACAGACTGCTTGAACGGTTTCTACAGTGGATTGTGGATGCACGTAAGGGCAACACAGTATAAAACATCACCGTGTTCCTGGAACAGGGTAAATGTTATACCGAGTTGGGAAACACAGCGAGGCGTCATCGCGGTTTTCGCCATCATCTAGTTTTTAAACTAGATTTTGGTTTGGTATGTCCTCAGTGTCAAGGACCATTCTTCGGAAAAATGACTTCAACTTGAATAGTAATAAGAAAATGTGTAAACGTATGATGCTATTTGAAATAGTCCAAAACCCAACTTTTCCCTGCTGCCAACTTTGGTGCCCATCAGAAGGTAGCATGGTTCGTATAGCCAAATGAACTATAATGGATTAGTTAAAAGGTGTTAGTTGTGCCGTTTTTAAATCTGTTTTTATATACGGCGTGTACATAAATTATTGTAACAAACCGTGGAGAATTATTTGACAGTGAGGTCTGTTGTCGTTGAAGAGTAAGCCATGCCACTCAACCTAACGCTGAGGTCAATTCTTCATTTGTTAGTTTCAATTCCGACGCATTTTATTCTTAATGAAACCCCAGTCTGATTTGATATGACTTATAAAAAAAAGGCCGGATGGGAATGATTTTAAGATTATTATTACCGACAACCAACATTTAATAATTTCAGTTGACAGTGCAATTTTGTTTTTGCATTGAAGCCAAGTTCTTCGTGAAATAAGTAAGCATATCTTTAAGGGATTCTAATTGATTGAATGGTCCTTATTGAATATTATTACTATTTCGAAAATTGCATATAATTCCCTGGCTTTGAGGTTGCTTAATTTAGCTGCAACCTCCAAGCAACTGATACCAGGAAATGCAAGCGTATTGATTGGGAGAACATTTGCCTTCCTTGTTCCGGGGAATTATAAATAAACCAACCTACTTCTAAGATATTTGAGCCAAAATTGAATTCCCTCGTGGAGCTCGTGGATTTCGCAAAAATGTTGAAACCTCAAGTGCTCTCGTTTTCCATTCACCACGGCATTTGAGTTTTGTTTATTTTTAATGGAAATTTCCATCACTTAGCGTGCGTGAGTAAGTAGCAAACCACAAATGTAGTCAGTCATGTGAATATTTATGAAATTCGTATAGATTTTTATATACAGCGGAATCTGTTGCTATTGGAAGAAATCCAGCTGCGGGGAGCAAACATACATATTAGGATTATGAACACTGTGTAGATTTTTTAAATGAAATTTCACTCGTGAATGTGAAAATATATGTCTTTCAAAATTTCTAGTCTTAACTGTGACATTTGTGCGATAGTACGTGATCACAAATAATGGAACAAGCACAACCGTTCACTCATGATTGAATCAGTCGAGATTAATTCATTAATCATTTTTCTAATACATATTTATTTAGCCATTTGAATCTATTATCAGCAATTAAATTGATTTGATAATATTTTTGATTTCAGAATTTCAGAATAATTACTGCTAATGGATTATGCACGAAAAATTATAATTGCACCTCTGTATAATCGGATACATTTTTCTTTTAAAAATCTGATTCTTTCTCATGTATCCCTTTTGAAAAATTTAATCGAAGATTTAAGATGGACTAAAGTGTTCAAAAGCTGAAAGTTCAAAAACTCGAAAATGTTTTGCCAATCAAGAAAGTTCCAACCTGGATGATGAATTAATTAAACTTTACGTCGCTGTTTATCATGTATTTAGCATGATCACTGTTGATAATGTAAAGCAGGATTTACCATATGAGCGACATACCTATGAGTTCGACATTTTAACGTAGATTTTTGTCGACGAAGCACAGTAACACGTACCTTTCATTTTCGCACATTTTAAAGGTGACGTAATAACCAACTCCTTAAAATTAATAGGAACGAAACGAGCCACCCTTTATAGTTGGAACGTAAAAACTTTTATATTTAATTACTTGATGACAATGATAACGGATAGTCACATTTTCGTCGTAAGCACCATAAACTAGATTTTCTCATTAAATAAGTTTGACATTTTCATTTCTGAATGCCGTTAAATTAAATCTTCAATTGTTACGAATTCGCACAAGCATCATTCACTTTGTTTACAACACACAATTTCGTTTTGTCAAGTACGAACGTAGAGATTTTTTCTACAGAGACATCATTGTTATGACTTATTCAATCTCTGCTCACATGCGTTTGTTAGATATTTATATGAATATTAAAAAAATAATTTGCGAATAGCCCTTTGACTACTGATTGCAATTTATGAAGCGATTGAATTGGATATTATATTTCGTGTTGATTACTAGACTTTAACTCGAGTTTTATAACGAGTAATTGTTTGTGCAACCGTTTTATGGAAAAGTGTAGCGTGGAAGCAAAATTTCGTGCATTTATAATTAACCAATTCTTACAACTTTGTATTGTTGCTGCAACGCATTTTCCACCTCGCGTGCGTGCTCTCGATCCTTGGTTTCACAGACGACCTTCACCTGAAAATGAAACGATATTTTATGGGTTGCAGTCAAAGATAAGCCCTTTTTCCTCGGCTGGAAATAAAGTACTATAATAATAATGATAATAATAATATTCATGGAAAGCAAACGTTAATGTAGTCGTTGGTTTTAGAATCGTGGTCATCTCCACAATTAGCATACTGTACACTGCACTACATTTACATTCAGACTTTAACTTACTTTAATTAAGTAAGTCATGCATGGAAACGTGTTTTCCCTGCCTTGACATCATTTAAAGAGACTTGATCTGAGAATCTTCATGGGGGTTGTTTTATTTAAGACCCGCGCTTAATGCAAGTAGCAAATACCATGTAAACAACTTAAATAAAACCAAAAATATGAAACCAGATGCAAGGATGCTTCCCATCCACGTAGCCTTGCAAACTAATTAGCACAATGGTTTGGAAATATGCTGCATTTAATTTTAGCAAACCCAGTTAAACTTGGCTCGATGAGAAACTTTGCGATTAGCTATGTACATGTAAATTCACATCTCGTTGCTGTGATGTAAGGTAGGTTTTATTTAAGTTAATTTTCACCAAAAGCAACGAGATGTCGAAATGTACATTGCCACTCAGTGTTTCATTGGGTCAAGTAGGGTGTGTGTTCTATTTGGGTTTGCTAAAACCAGATACGGCGTATGGGGAACTTCACTAGATCTAGATTAATATTTACCACAACGCTTATTTAAAGTAAACAAACAGTTACGGTGTTTACATGGTATTTGCTATCTGCATTAAACGGGTGTCTTTAATAAAATCAAGGTAGGCGAAACTCGTTGGCATGCTCGACTTACTTAGGTTAAAGTAATTTACAGTCTGCATGCAAACGTAGTGATTGTGATCTCAAACTAAGTACGGAGTTTATTTCCAAAGAACCTTTAGATTTACGGGGTATCACTGGGGATTTCTTCGACTTCCTAACATCAAGATCAGATTCTTGGCATTTGCGACTTACTTCCACAGAATAGATGTCAGTTTTCAGCCAAGCCCTTTCATGCACGATGTCCTTAATGCTGACTCCCAAGTTGGCCATAAAGCGCGTTAATTCCGCTATTCCTCCAGGTCTATCGCTCACTGTCACCGTGTACTTCACCAGACGTCCATCGGCTGCCAAACCCCTCTCCAAACATCGCCCAAGAACCGTCGTGTCGATATTTCCTCCGCAAAGTGGAACCACCACTCTGAAACATCAAAGTGACATTATTGGCTACTTCACTGCTGTTTTGGGATTTCCAGTGCTATTCAGATTTCTGCTCTAGAAAGTGCATTGCGGTTATTGTACGTTTATTTATATTTGGAGACAATTTTGAAAACAATATAGTGTATATGCAAAATCATGCTGATATCTATACGCGGTTAGAACACGTCCCTGGTGGAAAGATTAGTATATGCAGACTATTGATATCACTACTCTATAGTGATCATCACCTTATTACTATGGTTAGTGATATCACTATTACTTTGGATAGTAGTATCACTATAACTACACATAGTAATATCACCATTACTACACAAAGTAGTATCACCATTCCTACACAAAGTAGTATCACCATTCCTACACAAAGTAGTATCACCATTACTACACATAGTAATATCAGTATTATTACCTGTACTGATAGTATAGTGAT
>JAQGAF010005697.1:0-11583 GCA_034687865.1 Kryphioiulus occultus | reverse complement strand
ATACATTTTCCTATGCATTTTGCAATATATTAATGTCTCAATCTACACGTATTTTGAAATACATTTCAAAATGCATTACATGTTATGTATTTCGAAATGCATTTCTTTTCCATGTGGGGTACCATTATTGCTCATTTGTGGCTGACTAATATTAAGAAACGCGAGTATTTTTATGGTGATGACGGTGATGATGCTGATGACTCTAGGCCTATGCTGGAAATGTTTGAAATGCAATTTCGAATTTCCAAGTATAATATCTGTGGCACGCATTATCGCGGGAGGTCTGTATCTTTATTGTCCGACAACGTATCTAGATTTTCTATTATGTTTATATACGGCTATCCGCAATAATTGGGCCTCACTCAGTCTGCTCTACGATTGCGCCACAATTTATATATGCACATATACCCATCATCATCATCATCTTGGCCATATTGCTCACGCTCTCTCATTTCTAAATTGATAAACAACCCCATTAGGAGGCTGCGTTTCCGAGGCAACCATTTTCACCCAGCATCGTTGCGGGACTATACCGTAGTAAGGCTAAGTAAGCGAGAATCACGAAAGGATTTCGCCAGGATTACGTTTAATGCCGTTAATAGATGCTCGCTTCATATTCGAAAACGCAATATGCAAATTTGTTGGCCATATATAGCATTGCCGATGCCGGATTGTTTTGGAAATCATTTCGATTTTGCGACGCTATTTATGCGGATATTTAAATAGATCGCTCGCACTTCAACCGTATATTCCGGCGATACATTATTTCGGCGAATGTAGTTTAACCATACACTGTAAATCGAAAAGTCACCTTTAGAACTCTAAAAACATGCATTTTAGCTCGCAATTTACCACAAATATAGATCATATCAAAGCATGTTATGTAATCTGTTAAATGACCTCATGTTCTAAAATATGTTCTCAATATGTTCTAAGTATGGGGATTTCGACCACAAATATAGACCACATATGGTGAACCCTGAATGCTCTGAAAAGGTGATCTAAAACGATTAAAATTTATTTTGATCATAATCTTTTCATGCTAAAGAAATGAAAAAAAATAAAAATAAACCCACCAGAACACATGAGCTGTTATGTGCTCCACTTCAAAATGCTCTAAGTATACTTTCAAAATGTGATTTATGAAATTATTGTGGTTTTTTTTAAAGTGTTCTATTTTTTCCCTATTTATTGATATAATTTGTGGATTTCCTCAGATCACCATGGAGCACATTTTATCTCTACTTTTCCAGAAATAATCCATAGGCCATAGGGGCCTTGAGATTTGTTGTTGTTTATTTCTTAAGGTCACTTGAGTTCAGATATTATGGTTAATGTTTATGCACTTTCATGTTCTACATGTGCATTTTTGATTTACAGTGTAGTTTAGTGAAGTTAACTAGATTCGACAATACTGTAATGGATTATAAAACACATTCCGACACAGAATTGCACTGAAGATCCAAACATTTTTATTGTTAATTAAATGTATTTTCGAAAATAATGAGCAGAAATCGAAATGGCGGGAGGTATATTGTGCAGGGATAATCTGTAATAATTATCGATGCAAAAATATGCACAAAAGCTTTTTTCTTTCCCATCTAATTTGAATAGGTAAGCGGAGCAACTCAAGTAATTTTTGCAAATACGTTCACTTTTGATAATCTATGGGAGATAATTGTCGAATTAAAAATAGTCAATTAGTTCTCCCAAATTATACTTTCTGGACATACAGTATATAAGGAATGGGCAAATCTTATTATTCTAATTTAATATTAATTTGGGTAATTTTTGCAAACACGTTCACTTTAGGTAATCTGTGGGAAATAATTGTCGAATTAAAAATAGTCAATTAGTTCTCCCAAATTATACTTTCTGGACATACAGCATATAAGGCATAGGCAAATTTTTGTTGTTATTCTATTTTTAATATTAGTTTGTGTATAAGTTCAAACTTGCAGGGCTTTACGTATATTTTTGATCGTTATAATCTAATAAGAATGGTGCATGGCGCTCAGGTGCAAGCATGTGAAATCAAGTGGTTTGCTATTATAATGCTATTTTCTGTTATTGTCGCATCTAGGTAACTTTACTTATCTATGGTTTAACGCAGGATCGAACCCCTTCGAAATTTTCGACGTTTTACAGCAATTTGAAGCGACTTTGAAATGAATTTCCGAAATTACGTTTAATAAAGGGTGGCCAATATAAACGCGTAAGTCATTTTGCATATACGTCATCGTCTCTCCGCATACGGTATAGCGTAATTTTTTCTCGCAATAGACGCGTTTTCCACGTATTCATATATGAAATAGTATATCATCGCTTATAACTCTCACGCGGCGAATAAAAAATAGCAGTTTTTCTAAAGTAAGATTAAATGATGGCCCGTCTAAATAACTCCCGCGTCTATTTTTCCATTGTGCTCGAGTTCCCGTTTTATATAAGGCGAATAGATAAGCTCTTTTCTCGCTAGGCTTTTACACATTTCTGTAATAGACCGCCTAATGATATATCCCGCATTTTGAAAAGTGACTCAGGCAAAGTCAGCTACTCGTTAAACGCCATTTTCGGCTTCAAAGTCGAACGTGGCATTACGCATACAGGATAACCTCTGTAAGTTGACCACCCAATGGGCTTACTCAAACTGGTCAAGGTGGTCAACATAAGAGGCGTGTTCTACATGGCGTGAACTACATGTACTGCATGGACTTACATTTACAGTAATCATTCATCATTCGTGAATAATCTTATACATTAAAATGTTCAAATTACAATACCAGATTTGCTAATGTACTGCAAATTTCCCCAGCAATTACTCAAACTGTACAGTACGTAGTACTGGAATTTTGATGCAGAAACGCTGTAATGTACAGCGTACTTGAAATTTGACTCGGTAAGAATAGAAAGCATATCCAGGCAATTATCCTACCTGTTGTGGTAATACACAGAAGGCCTACAAATCGCGAATCAAATTCTGCGATGTTTTATTCTTTGAGTTTCCAAGAAAACGGAAATTTTTCCTAATTACTGCTAAGGCCCCTTTATACTGATTGTGTTCAAAATGAACTTTTCAACCTCTATCGTTACATCTTTACATGTACATGTTGAGACCATGCTGGTCAACATACGGAGAGTAAATTATTGTCATAGTTCAAGTGGTCAACATAAAACACGCAGAGATACAGGTGGTCAACATGTAGAGGTCACCTTTCATCGAGTTAATGTGGTGACCGTTCTGCGAGTTAAAACGTGGTATTAATACCAAGATTTTAATTCCATGAACTACAAGTACTGCATGTACTAAAATTTTACAGTAATCTTTCATCATTCATGAATAATCTTATTAAAAATGTTCATGATACAGTACCTGTATTGCTAATGTGCTGCAAATATATTCAGTGCTGAAGGGGTTCATAATGAACTCTTGTACCGCTATAGAGACAGTTACTGTTCAGGGGTGTATACAAGTGGTCAACATACAAAGGGTTGCCACTGACCTGCAAAGTCAAGCATTTCGGAATGGAGTCAGGCAAATTCGTGCAAAATATCAAAGTAGTGTGAAACATACAAAGTGTACAGCCCGATTTTATACAGTATTCAAATGTGTAGCTTACCAACCAGTCCTAGATTCAATGATACAGCATTTATTGAGGAGTGGACAGACTTTATGTTGTGCAAAAATAGTTGGTTTTATTTTAATCTTTTTTGTAAATTTCATTTGCTATATATGGGATCATTGAGTATTAATTTGAGTGACAAAAGTTTCAATTTAGGTCATGCAATTCAGTAAATGATGTTGAGGGTCATCAGGAAAAGTCAGGCAAAATTTCAAATTATTTTGATGAAAGTCAGGCAAGACAGTTTTGAGAAAATGGTGGCAACCTTGCATACAAGGGGGGCAACATGTAGAGGTAACCTTCCATCGAGATAACGTGGTGACCTTCCGATCATGCAGTTAAAATGTGGTCAACATAGGGAGGTGGTCAACTTTGGAGGTTTTTACTGCATACTCTGTATAGGAATTGAATCGGAGCCATCCATTTCACGAGCTAAAAAAACACATCATCTATTCGTGTTTTTAGCTTTAGTTTCTAGAGAGAGAGAGCGCAAATATGCATATGCATTTTTGCGAGGAAGGAAATTTCGTTTGATTTCCTTATCAAAGCTCGTACGGCTCATCACTTTGCCGTCGCGGGGGTTTTGCCACGTTTATTGTGAACGTCTTTTGTCGCTCGTGACTATTTATCGCCCGGATAGCATTAGTAGGCGAATGCTAAATGGCGTGGAAGCGTATTGAAATAAAACAGCTTTCCTAAGCCTATTTAATTGCGTAATAGCGCTTCAGCCTTCCTATTATAAACTGTAATGTAAGCGTGCTAAGCAGACTGTAACGTCGTATACAAACGAGCAGACACTGTATAGGGTTCAAAATCGGCTTTTATACCAATTTTTGCCTGCCTTAATTCGTGCGTGCATGGATTTCGATTGAAAAACTGACTATACATTATATAATACTTTTTGGTCGATGCATTCGAATGACTCAGACTGTTGCCAGTTTTAAAGTAGAATTTGATTAGGAGATTATTACGCCAATCGCTATAAATGCGTGCTTCGAAATCCATGCATTATGCAGTGGAACCACTCGTATAGGTAATCGTTCAAGTTTTACAGTTATGGCATTATCTTTGGAGGTGGAATAGGGGAAAGGGGCATGATGACGAATGGTGGCAAGGGGATCGAGTCAACCAAATACCATTCGGATTAAAATCCATCATCCATAATGGATAAAAACGAGATTGGAGTAAAATAAGTTTTGGATGAAAATATGAAACAAATTCAAAATAATCATTGGCACGATCTCATTTGGTGCAAATTTATTGAATAATTATGCAATTGAATCTTCCCTAATGGCTATGTGATTAGTAGAAATGTATCAAATTAACCTTCTCTAATTATGTAGAGTACTTTTTATATTAATTGGCTTTAACTGTAATACTTTATCGAATTTATTTATACAGTATATTTGACATGACCTTAACAAAAAGTTTTCAAACTTCTAATGAATGATACAGGTACCTATATGCAGCTCAGCACTCAGCACTACTGATCACATAGATAATAGGGAAAATACAATTACGTAATGATTCAGTAAACTAACACCAAATGAGACCTTGCAGTAATTTACGCAACATCAGGAATTTTCAAGCAGGTGGCTGTTTAAATTTTATTTTTAATTTGTTTCTTGTTTTTATGTAGAGCAGGTAATCGGGTATCTTAAAATTTTTTGGTATATTATAACTGCGCATGTGTTTACCATAGTCGTTTTTTTTAATAAAGGGAATTGAGAATCTAAACGTTGTTTTCCTTAAGTTACTTTGTTAACGGCTGAAATATTATATTTGGTCTTGTCAAAATAGGAATGAACCTTTCAAATTACTTTTTTTTTAAGAGTGATATCAGACTTTTAATATAGTAGACAGAGAAATTTCGTTCGAAATCTGATTTCGTACGAAAAGTTACCTTTTGACGTCATTTCCAGTGCCAGTGCCCAAAATGTGTTTTCGGCGAAATGTTACGAAAACTTCACATTTCGTACGAAATGCTACGAAAACTACACATTTCGTACTAAATCAATGGCATGATTTCGTGCGAAATGTGTGCTCACACGCAATAGTCGAAACGAAAAGGTGCGCATGCGTAGAAGACATTGTGATCACGGCAATGGGGACTTTGGTAAAATAAATCCCTATTGATGGTTACTTTGCTAATAGGGACTAATAGGGATATAGCAGAACTATATGTATGGTCACACATCTTCATTACTGATTCGGGGTATTTTCGTACGAAATTTCCCCAACTGTTTTATACGAAATACAAAAAAGGGCATTACTTACGAAATGTGATTTCGTTTTCGTATTTATTTTATATCGTACGAAATTTCTCTGTCTGGTGCATCCATTAGGATTTATAATTATCAAAGCTATTTTTCGTTTCGAAGATAAAAATTCAAAAATGTGGCGAGCTCTCTAACTCGGACACTTTTATAATGCAGCATACAGTGTAGGTGTTCGACATAGAGAGGTTTCACCGTTGACTAATTTCCTTCATCGGAATGACTCTTATATATCTTCATTGTTCGCCATATCCACGGTGATAACTTATAACCAGTATTCATTCTGTCGTCGATTGAACGTGTTTCTATAATGACGGTGAAATGACGCGTGTTTCTGGAGCATCAAAATGTGTCACGCGTGGTCGTTTCCTTCTGTCAGCGATGAACGAAAAGGCAAAAGGCAAAAATGGAAAGGAAATGAGCGTGTCGACGTAACGTCACCTCCCAGTTTACAATTTCACACACGGGACACTTACGGTGAACTTGGTTGCCCTCCTCCTCCCATGCATACACCATCCAATGCGATGACAATGATGACGATGACGATGATGATGATGATGCTCAATGGATAAAAAGAGAAAACCGCATCACGTAAAACTATGGGAACAACGTGCAGTTGAATAGGAAATTAGTTTTATTTATCGGACGACAGCTGTATCGCAGATATACGCGTTAATCCAACGATAGAGTAACGCTTCGGGTGCTCCTATTATTTTATGCGAGATCCTCTTCGTATCGGTTTTCTGTCGGGAATCTTAGTTGATGAGAAAGGGGATATACGTTGCCCCGTAGCTTTTCAACTTCATTGAAATACTAAAATCACGCTAACGGTTCGACCCTAAAAGGTCACTTTCGAAAACGCGTATCTGTTGTCAACTCGGAGATCGGAGAAATCGTAAAACAATAGTCCATGCACAAAATAGGAAAATGGACAGGGTCGATAAATGACGTTACATTTGACCCGTAAGAGCAATACTTAGACGTGATGTTTAGCCGAGTAAACGGCGTTGCCACAGTTTAAATTTTGAAATTGCCAATAGTTGAATAGTGACAACACCTCCTTCAAATCGTATAGTGATATACGATTTCTTTGCTTAGAAAACATATTTCAGACACAAGTTTGCTTATAATTAATTTAAATTCACCCAAAGTGCATTCGAAGTTCGCGAAAAAAAATTGTCAGTGGAGGACACCTGAGGGTAAACTCGAAACTTGATCTCTATATGAACAGAGAAACCAAAGGTTAACTTAAGTTTTGTTGTCTCGGATATCGTACTTTCGAAAATTTGCTCGTTATATCCGAGTAGTGTGCTCGTTATAACCGTGAAAGATTCTATGGAATTCTTCATAAACCAAATTTGTTATAACCTAGATCTCGTTATAACCGTGAAAGATTCTATGAAATAATGCATAAACCAAATTTTGCTATGGCAGTTTGCTCGTTATAACCGTGAAAGATTCTATGAAATTCTGCATAAACCAAATTTGCTATGGCAGTTTGCTCGTTATAACCGAGATCTCGTTATAACCGTGAAAGATTCTATGAAATAATGCATAAACCAAATTTGCTATGGCAGTTTGCTCGTTATAACCGATATCTCGTTATAACCGAAAGATTCTATGAAATTCTGCATAAACCAAATTTGCTTCGGCAGCTTGCTCGTTATAACCGAGTTCGACCGTAGTAGGCGTTGCGCAGGAATTTCTGACAATACGCGATATGAGAGGCGCTAAACGGTCATCGGTAAGACGGTGTGTTGTGTTTTTGAGAGGTACATGCACGGGTTGTTGCGATGTCGTCGCATTTTTTATGGTCGTACAATGCGAGTGGGATTGCTTACGTCGGAACTTGGAAGCAAATTTCATTTTTCTGATAGGTTTCTAGCTATTTGAAAAGCGGTGACAAGGCGACTGTTTGTGTTTGAACCTTTTCTACGATGGCCTTTTGAACTAATCACTCGTCGGCGAGTGGGGGGATGGCGCTGTCGTCGCCCCAGCGCCCTATCTGCCAATTTGTATGGCCGTGCCAACGCTTTTCTAACGCCGAAGACCTTATCGATGAAATTGCCGTATTTCTAGCATGACAGATAGCGATAACTTTCTCTTGACGGCTTTAGAATTAAAATTTTAACGGGAATGGTCTCTCTCTCTCTCTAGTTCACTCTCACTCTAACTCACTCTCACTTTGACTGCATGGGTTTTTGAAGGAAATGCTTCGGCAACTCTCCCACCCACACACCCACCCACCCTTCTTCCTATATCTACCGTTTTACTTTTATCTCGGGCCCAACGTTGAAAAGGAAACGCTTCTAGTAGCGATGAAAGCCGCGCTTTTTTGCCTCAAATTATATCCCCTTTGCACCGATGCTGGAGGCTGCAAGCAGCTACGACGCTATCGTCACATCGCTATACGATGCTTTTCCCATTCAACTCTGGCGGATTTCATTTGCTACAACGAGCGTTTTCTATCCCACTCTTGGTGGAATTGAAAAAGAAAATCTACATATATGGTAAAACACTGGATGGGGGAGGATGAAAGGATGGTGAGGATGAAAGGATGGTGGGGATGAAGGGGGAAAAAAAAAAAGAAAACTCATTATCCGAGAAAATGACATTTCGCCCGCCTTTTAGTGGATGGATCGTGCATGGGATGATGGGACGGGATACGACGTACGCGCAATTTGCGTCTATCTCATTCGTCCTTACGTTTAATTAATATTTCGGCGAAAAAACAAAGTGCTGACTCGTGCCCAATAGCTGTGGCCGTACTCTAGCGCCCACCGAATTATCGTTTCGGTACCGGAAAAACCATCCAACGAAACGTTTTCATACCAACTAAAACAGGTAAATTATCGCCGCAGCAAACGGATTTGCTACCGGAAGTGCGTTTTTGAAATAACGACATTTGAAAATTTTTATCAGGCGCTGCCCCTGAATGGCGGCAATCACTGTGAGCATCTGAGTACGTATCGGTGCTAAGTACTTTAAATACTTTAAATGGTTTATTTAGTAGGGGCCGAAGTTCAAAATAGAACTTGTTTGTCCTCGAACATTTACAATCACCATTATTTAACACGAAAAATATGAAATATAAGTGTCAAGCTCATTCAGGATCCAGACGCGTGTTTGGATCAAGTTTTTCTTTAAACACGCGTTACATATTTTTTTGTTAATTAATTTTATATACATGTATATATAATCGCAACACGCTTCGTGTTCGGGCGTTTTTGGGAATTTCGTCCCCTCTCTGGTGGAACGATTTGTACCGGTATGTGATCACTATTGATATCACTACTCTATAGTGATGAATAATGTTTTTTGGACTACTGATGTCAGTATATAAAAATCAGTATGGATACTGTCATCACTATGATGATGATAATTATTATGGTTAGTAATATCACAGTTACTGCACATAGTTATATCAAGATTATAACATATACTGATGGTATAGTGATGGATACTTATGTCACCATAGTCCATACTGTACTAATACCACTAATAATAATACTGTATTCTAATCCATAGTGTTAGTGGTGATATACAGTATACTGGTATCAGTAAGGCATCACTAGTTTCCAGTAGAGTCAGTAATAGCATAGTGATATCAGCTGTTGCAACTAAAAAGGTGGATAGTGATTTTAAATGTGTGCAGTCAAATTTAATTGCATTTTTTTGTAAGTTATAAATCTCCCTATAGAGAGTTGCAATTAAACTATTCATGAACAATAATGTCAAACTTTGTGCAAATGTACTGGTCACACTAATTCTCGCCAGTATAACTCGTACTGATATCAGTAAGATTGATACTAATATCACCATATATCAGTAAATATGTACTGATATCACTATGAATTTTATACTGATCCATACTAATCTTTCCACTAGCGCAGGCGTTTGGATCAAATTTTTCTTACTAGATATTGTTTTATTAATTAATTATACATTAAATCGCAACACGCTTCGAGTTCACGGTTTTTTTTTTGTGAATTTCATCCCCTTAGCGATTGCTTTAATCCACTCAATAGCCATTTTGTAGGTGGTCGGTGTGGGAAGAAAATTATTAAATGTAGAATTCGCGATCAAATAATTGAAAATCATTATTATCGCGCATAAAGAGGAATAAATTGTCTACGAAACACATTTATCCGATTTTAAATCCGACATTTAGTTTCTGAGAAAAACACATTTATACTCGATTCTTGCAGGTTTGTCGATTTTTTTTGCACGCAAGTGTATATCTTATAATTTTGTTTAATCCACTCAACTTCTAGACGTAACTTTATCAAAAAAATAAGTAAATAAATGATAGTAGAAGCTAAGGTTGACTTCGTATTGATTTTACGTTGTTGCGCGACTATGTCTCCGGTTAAGTAAAATTAGTCAGCTTCGTAGCGCCGCCCTATTTAAGGATGATCTCTTAGCCGTTCTTCTCTTAATCTATATCCATGTAAATGTACGCTAGTGTAGGAGCCCTTGGGGAGATTTTTAATTTTTTGGGACCAATTTCTTTAAAAGGACGACGACGATGAGGAGGAGGAGGAGTTGAATGTGTCGCATCTTCTCGTCTCGTTAATTGCTCATTGTCGTTAGCAGCAAAAGCCTATGAATTTAAAGTAGGTTGGAGATAGTAGACGCCTCTGGGTGTTCGCAGATGCAGTTGTGGAAATTAGCTTCTTTCTTCTCAATTGCGGGTTATGACATTAACGCTAGCGAACGGATGTCGAGTCAAACAGTGTGCGGAACTCATTACTTAGAGAGAAACAGTGAACACGGTGCTCATTACAAAGGCCAATTTCTGCAGAAACAATAAACCTCTCGTTATCTCCCTCGGCTCCTACATTAAGACAAACCCCCATTATCTAAAACTTATCTTTTTTTTCTCCTTTCTTTCTTCCTGATTAAAAGAGAGAGAGAGAGTTTTATTACGGACATGCGCGTTAGGGATTGTATGGAGGGGAAGAACAAATGGTTCCGATGAAATATGGGGCCCCGCATGACGAACAATGGCTAATCCATTATTAATTATGATATTCATTAACGCGTCAACGCGACGATATAAGTTTATTTACAGGGTCTGCTATAGCATCATCATGTTTATAAACGACATGTATCTATGGGACTGTTTTAAAAATTCGCGATACAAGTGGACGAGGTCAAAATAATGTACGAATTAAGTCACTTTTGAAAATACAATTTTGGTTGAATGGGTTGAGCGTTATAGAGCGAGACATTTAAAATAACAGCGCCATCTATCGTGCCTATATATGTAAATTGGACACAACGATGTTTGCAAAGGGTTAAAAAGTACACTCGCGTGCAAAAAAATCGACTCACCTGCGAGGATCGAGTAAAAATGTTTTTTTCTCAGAAACCAAATGTCGGATTTAAAATCGGAAAATGTGTTTTGTAGACAACTTAAATCATATTAAATTGTCAAAATATACACTTGAGTGCAAAAAAATCGACTTACCTGCAATAATCGAGTAAAACTGTGTTTTATAGACAATTTATCGAGTAAAAATGTAAAAATTCATCGAGTAAAAATGTGTTTTTCTCAGAAACCAAATGTCGGATTTAAAATCAGAAAATTGTGTTTTGTACACTTTTTTCCTCTTTATAATTCGCCTAGTGTGAAAAAGATTTCTGCTGAGTTTCTCCGGAGAATAGTGTACAACTTGTGCGGC
>JAQGAF010005696.1:0-11584 GCA_034687865.1 Kryphioiulus occultus | reverse complement strand
GTTTTGCCGATCCGTTTTTACGTTTTACGTATTGCTGATACGGATTGCGAATCCGGACAAGTGCGCGCGCACCTTTACTCTTCTAGATCTCATTGGCTCGTACTCTCTGTATCAACGTGATCTCTGTTTTCCAAATGTCTCTCTGTACGTGTAGGCTATAGCTAGTCTAGAATACATAGTAATTATTCATGCTTGAAATTAGATGGCAAGCATTAAATTAAACTCAGGAAAGGGCTGGGAATATAGGGTAAGTTCAATATATATAGATATATATATATACATGTATGTCATTGTTTACATTAAAGATATTGTCGAATCCCTCGATGGTAATGAGGTTCTGGTAATGCCTTGAAACACTGGCTCATGTAGGGTTTGTGATTATAGGGCGTTGGGGTCAATCTATACACTATTATTTTTTTGCAATTTTTAAAGTCGGATGATAGTGAGGGGACATGTAATCCACCAATAAAAGGCTTGACGACAGGAGAAGGTTTATATAAACTTCATGAAGCAATTCAGAAGGAGCTGGAAAATCATGAAGTATGTATAATTTTGTGTGTCACTAATAAGAAATGCTACAATGACATCTGTGTGGTTATATACCTAAAACTAACCCATATTTTTTCTTCAGAATGAGCAGCAAGCTTCAAACAGGCATCCATTTAAGCCCAAATCCTGGTTTTATGATGCTTATCATCACAATAGTTTGTACACCACTTTTTCATGGCCCTGTGCTATGGTGTTAGTTGTTGCGGCAGTTCTTTTATTGGTCTGCTATGCCCAAAAAGATGATATAAGGTGAAGCTATACTATGTGCCAATTAAGTTTGCCTGATATGCATTTCAGTTCACAAGAATTTATGTACGTCTCGAACTTCACGAAATAAATAAGTACGGTGATAATTTTTGATTTTCCTCAACATATGTCTCTTAGGTTTGGCTACATACCCATTGAGGTGCTCATAATTTTTGCAGTAGTAATTGCCAACCTCTACTTGGTAGGAATTGATAGTAGATTGCGACATCGTGAACTATTGCATAAGGCCACCAATCTATTGCAGTATCTTGAAAGTAAGCAGAATGGTTTTAAACATCATAAATATCATTTCTATCTTGGCACTTTATCATTGCTGCTTGAAACTGCTCAATATATTTTGCTGTTTTTATTTGCCATCATAACATTGCAGTGAAAGCAACTTTTTTCTGTTGAAATTTTGTATGTGACAATATGTACTGGTAAAAACCTTATGACTTTACAAAAAATTCATAAAGTTTCCGAGCAGTTTTCTCAAAATATCTTTAAAAAGTTTGTTTTTAGTAAATTTGTAAATTTTGAATTTCAGAATGCATTCAAAACTGTGACTGGAAACCCAATCACTATCCTCAGCTAAACATGCCACTTTCCCCATGTATTACTTTGCAATGGACATACCGGGATGGTGTATTAGTAAATCTCCATTGGTCGCTCTTAGTTGAAGGAGATGTGATTGTGCTCAGGCCAGGACAAGTTGTTCCTGCAAAATGTTATTCGCTAGAGGTCAAATGTTAATTGATCAAATTTAATTTCCTTATTTGAACTTCTTCACTGTTCTAAATGCTACCACAATTTCATATCTAGGATTCTGCAGATCCCAAATATAAATTTGGGGACGAGTTTGCACCCCCTCAGGATATTCCCCAGGAAATATTTTCAACCCCTCAAATTCGAACACCCTTTTCTAATAAAGAGTACGTCTTATTGGAAACTCCTTACATTCGGACTTTGAGGTAAACGATAATGCGGTTCATCTGTGATTCTAATAAACTATGAAGCTGTACATGAAATGCAATTTTGTGCCATCATATTTTCTAGACTAGCTCTTCAACAGTCACGACATAGGCCACTCAGTTTTTTTGATAAAGAACGTCACATCATCATGGTACATTATTTACAGCACATTGTCATACCAATTCTGTTGGTAAGCCACAAATTTCATCTTATAGCTTAAGATACTGTGATCTTTATTTAGAAATACAGTTGCGTAACAGGAATTTAAATGGCTAGTTGCCGTACTTTTTGTTTACAGGCAATAATGCTGTTGGTAAATTCATTGAGGTACACTTATCTGCAGCAGTTTGTTGGACACTGGACTGACATGATAATTATTATCCAGGCAAGATCAAATTTTGCATTATTATGATCATGAGCAAAGATAATATTCGATTAAGAATTGTTCCTCACATTACAGATAGAAGCTATTCTGCCTATTTTACCAGTGGCATTTCCATTGTGCTGGATTCTGCTAAATGCCTATGGAATGACACGTTTAATAGCACTCTTCACCTTAGCTAAGCAAGCTCAGGTATATCATTATTTCATAAATTGTTCAGATTATGCATAATTGTGTTCATGTAGCAATGATTATTTTGTGTCAAATTACATAATTTAGCTGTTTGAGGTGGCACTTGATGAACTGGGAGAAGCACCTGTAGGTCCACATCCAAGTGTGGATATTAGTTGGCAGCACATTAAGGAGCACATCTGTGATATTATCTGGGGAAAGAATGATACATTGTGCAGGACAGCTAACCTGTTGCATGTTTTTGGAAGTGTAACTGTAAGTATTCATTTTAATCTACAAAAATCGTCAAATGTTGAGTCAATCTCATGCCCATTCCCTAACTTCATCCTGTCACTAGGTTGTATATTGCAAATTCCTCACTAAATTTTTCAATTTCAGAATTTATGTTGCATTGATAAAAAGGGAATTTTATCATGGCCCAATCCCACTCCTGAAAAAGTATTTTTCTTGAAAATGGGCGGCTCAACCGGCAGCGGGGAAATCCTAGGTCTGGCATCCAAAGATTCCTCTCAAGACAGTTTACAGGATTGCGATTCAGAAACTGAAGGTGTTATTGACGATATCCTGGTTGTGGGAACCTCACAAACTGAAGTAAATGAGACACAACTGCTTCAGATGCAAAATTCTGCAGATAACTGCACCAATAATGGTAGTTGTGGATTATTGTACAAATGGAGGCATTTTTATCCTAATGTAGTAAATTTCTTAATTTGTACTAACATTTTCCTCCTTTGTATTCCACAATATGTGTAGTGTCCAAAGAAAGCCATGTGGAAGTTTTAGACTTGACTCATAATAATAAGGTTCCATTTAAAGTCCAGTTTGATGATCCGAAATGGAAACAACATATTCGTTCCTTAAAGCCTTTAGTAAGTATTAAATTGAAACGAATCTCACAAAACTGTATGTGCAGTGTGTGTGGAAGAGTGTGTTAATACTTCTGAGTTGTTCTTATATATTTTTAAATTATTCTTGAATGAATTTTAGGGCTTGGCCATTTTACTTAACACCTGCAATCCAGAAACCCAGAATCATTATACTCATTTTTCGAGTCACATTGCTTGTGAAGCATTACATAATGACGTTGTAGTCCCTGTAGTAAGTCGCAGGTACACTTTTAAAGATATTAAATATATTATGCATTAACACCACTGAATGGATTATATTTAGAGTTTGAAATTTGCAATTTTCAGATGTTTGTGTGAGCTGGCTCGCCAAATAGGATTCAAAGACCCAGCCCTGGATGTATTTCAACTTAAACAGCCCTTATCAATGTTTCGTCATGTGGTGCGTTGCTTTTTAATTCTGCACAATTAACATTATTACAGGTTAATGTTAACATGCATAGCTATAAACAGTAATTCAGTGCTCAATTCCATGACATTATGTTCAGAATATCATGACAATTATTCAATGAGCAACATTTTATCTCAATGTCCATACAGCAACTTGAGCAGGTGCGAAGGGACAAATTGGCCCGCTCTCTTCCTAACAGCAAAGTAAAGTTTCCATTTCCCCATATGGCTTCTGTGGTTTTAAAACAAACTAATACTGGTAAACAATTTCTTGATTTTGATGCAACTCTAAAATTATTGGCTCTTGTTAATGCTGATATCATCTTAGGAATGTCCCAGTTATTGTCACAAGGAACAGGTGACATTATTCTAGATTCGTGCATCGATTACTGGGATGGAAAAGATATTTGCCGGCTTAACGAGTCAGACCGAAAGAAGATTCTTGATTTTTATCATCGCACAAGTTTAACCTCCTACTGTTCGGGGTTTGCATATCGACCCATCACTTCAGAAATTAGTGACGACTTAAGTGATGTGTATTTGGAAATTCCAGCAGAAAGTGGCCGTCTATATACCTCACTGCGAAGTCCCTCTTCCCGCCGGCAAATACTCAAATTAATTTTCAGTTCTGGAATCATTTGCCGGCCATAACGAATTTGACTAGAGTATAATTCTTGCTATGCTTAGATCCTGGCCTGATAAAGTTGCTGATTCTCGGCTGAAAGTCATGAGTCGCTGTCTGAGTTCAGATTCACTTTTGGAACATAGCACGCAAGAATGTGAGCCTGTTGATGATGCAGATTCATGTTTTCAAATTCAGTGTAACCAGATTTTTCTCGGCATGGTGGCCATGCAGTATCAAGCAAGGACGGCAAGTTATAATAATGAGTAAGATATTTTGCCGCTTTAGTATGAATTTCCTTTACTTATACAGCCTATTCTTCAAATTATAGGACATGGTGCATTTGATTGAACAACTTGATAAAGCATGCGTGCGGTTTGTTCATTTCTCTAAAGAAAATGAGCTTCGCAGCCGGGTCTTTTCAGAAAAAATGGGATTGGAGTCAGGCTGGAACTGTCACATCTCCCTCCTAAGCCAGAGAACGCGGTAAATGGACTTAATTGTCCAAAAATGTTTTTCAAACTGAAGCCTGATTTATTATTTTTATAATAACTGCAAAAGATCTGAGAGTGGCAATTCAGCCAAGGCATCAAGAAACAGTTTAAGCCGGAAACCTACATCAACTGATGATATTCTTTTTGATGAGGGCCACAAATCACCGAAGGTAAACCGGCTTACCTCATCATAAATTATTCAGCTAATATTTCTTTGATCCCAATTTAATGCAATTCCATTCAATTATTGATAGATACGTTCTACAATGGAAAGTATGCGACAGCTGAGTGTTAGTGCCCCTAGCGCTATTAATTTAGATGTTACCACGGTAAAGTTTGAGGATGAGATTAGTATACATAATGTGACAATTGCTGAAACTGCATCTGATGATACGGACAAAGAACACTGCTCTCGGTAGGTTCTCTGTTCTAGCATGTTTCAATTTAGGCGCGAGCAGTTTTAAGATTCTAATCGCCTTATAGCAATGAGGATGTTTCAAGTATGTCAATAGATCTTAGAATTGAAATTTCTTACCTTGTACGATGTTTTGGCAATAGATCAACTCAGTGGGAAAGAGCCGCATCTGGGCTTAGCCAAAACGATGATGACAGTCGTGACAATATCACTGATGCGCTGATTAATCAGCACGGTGCAGACAGCATGGATGAAGTTGGCCATCCTTCGCGTTCACCAAGCCATGTTACTGAAAGCACAGAGCAAAGCGTTCCAATCACATTTGATATGTCTAATAGGGTACAAAGTCTTGGTTTCATTTCAACTTTGCAGTTTCCAGGTTGATGATGCATTTTAGAATAGCTATTTTAACATTTTTTGGCTGGAATGTGCTAGTGAAAAGTATTTTCTAGTTAACAGGAATGTTTAATTTACAGGCAAAGCTTCCAAAAGGCATTGAAAATATTCGGCCACACCTGGAAAACATAGATAACGTTCCTCTTCTAGTGTCACTCTTCACGGACTGCACTGCTGACGGTTTGTAAACAAAAACCCTTTGAATGAAATAAGGCACGTTAATATGAATTCACTAACGTCTCAATGAAACTTATTTTTCAGCAACTATTGAAATGATCAAAATTATGCAAGAATATGGAGAAGTCGTGTGCTGTCTAGGGAGCTCTGCAAGCTGTTACAACATGCCACTTTTTATGCAGGCTGATGCGAGGTAATCAATTCAATACTATTTCCAAAAATTGAGATTGGCAACAGTGCGGAATATTTTATTAATGCTATTTTTTTTCTTGATCGTGAATCCCCAGTATCGCTGTAGAACCAATATATCCTCAATTATGTGCCCAGCAGCCAAGTTTTGAATCTGTGCCAGAGAATTTCTCCCTTCCGGTTGAAATAAGTCATCATTTGAACAGTCTCTCTTGCTCATTAAGTTTTTATCGAGAGGATCCAGTCAGCATTTACCATCTTGTAATGGAAGTATGTATATTTTTGATGGGGTACAATCTTTAACTTGTGCATGTGTTACAATTGAGAAAAAAATGAGCCAGATATAAGTGTTCAATAGGAAATGGGAAGGGGTAAATTGTGGAATCAGGAAAAACTTGTTTAGATTTAGTTGCGACTGATAAAGCAATATCACCTAAATATGTGCAGATTATTACTAAAATATAATATGAAAATGTTATAAATTGTTATTTTCATTTAGGCTCGTCATTTCACCATGGCCATGCACAACTGCTTCCAGTTTTTTCTATCTAGCAGCTTGAGTTTATCAATGTTGCTTCTACTCTCATGCATTCTGTTGCTCCCACCTCCAATTTCTTTGCCACACATAATTGTTTTCGTCGTACTTGTGATACCCCTATTAAGCGTGTCTTTGATTGCCTGCCCACTTGATCAGCAAATCATGACCCTTGCCACAGCAAAAAACACTCACATCGTAACAAAGGAGGTAATAAAACTTGTCTTTCTTTTAAATAAATTACATATGAAATCTGACGTTTATTAAATATTTCAATTTTTAGGCTTTCTTGAGTTATCTTGGCTATTGCGGAGCAAGATTTTTACCATCAGTGGGCGTTTGTTTGTTGTGCTTTGCAGCATCTTTGTATGCGTTTTGCCTTAATATGCCCTTAGAAAATAACAGGCCATTACAGAATGAAACTCATAACAAGGAGGCATGCAGCTTATTGCTTGGAAACACGTAAGTTGAACCAGTCATATTTGAAATTTGAAAATAATGAACTGAACTATCAGGTTTTGGCGAACCTTTTGTAATGGGCATTTAATTTTATTAGGAACTACAGCAAACCATCTACATGGAATGGCTGGTCAGATGAATATGCGAGCAGTCTATGTGTGGCGCAGAATCTAACGGCAGTAATGATGTGCATATATTTCGGTAAATTTATGAAAGTTTCTTAAGAATTCGACCGCAAATTCTTGACAATTGGCTTAATGTCATTTTTCCACATATCTTGTAGTTTGCATATCTGCTAATTTTGTGCATCAGTCGCATCAACTTTGGCAAAGAAATCCAATTGTAAATAGACTATGGGGTGTTGTGGCAACTGCTGTGTAAGTGGCTATACACTTGCAATATATTTAGATGCATCTAGAAAACTTCAATATTTTTTTTTACAGAATTGTTTTTCAGGTCATCTATTGCCTAATTGACTTGCATCTCAGAGGCACTAATACTTTAGTGATGAATTATCCTGATATAAGTTGTGTCCCAACTGTAGTGTGGGTTCTAAGTTGTTCATGGCCCATATGCTTGCTCGCAATTAATGAAGTGATAAAAAGGCATAAAATAAAGTGAGCATAGTTTCGTTTATCTTGACAATGTAAAATTACGTTAGAGCCAACAGTAATTTTTGATTTTCAATTGCTAGGGTGGATGTGCGATATCAAAAGAGGGCCAAACTGGAGTTTGGAACAAAACTGGGTATGAATTCGCCGTTTTGAACTGGCTCCAATGCTCATGTATACATTTCCACAAAGTATGTGCTTTGGAATTTGTTGTTACATGAGGCTTGATTTTTACTTCTTGTTTCAATTTAATGTATCTATTTTTATACAAATGTTGAATTATTGCATAGGATAATTTCCGTTAGACCTTAAAATAGTTTCTTACTGAAATAATTTTACTCAATGAAGTAATTGTATTCCAACGCAAGTTACAATAAAGAACAGATTTATAATATTGTATTTAGTTTATTACCTTGTGCTTGGCAACTTTTCTATAAAACAACATCATTTGACAGACTTAACTGCCCCAACGATAATGTGCAAAGGCTTTATTAGCTTCACATTGCTTGTGGAGTTCTTGCTTTCTTCTAACAACACGCCCCTGCACAGAATAAGAGGCTTAAACATTTGCTTGAGAGAAAAAACTGCGAAGAATGCATTCTGTCCATACCTCGTTTTTGTATGCATCGAGTAATTCCCATGCTAGTTTCTCAGGAAAATGGATTTTCCGGTCTTTATCATTTGATGCTTCTATAATCCATTTCATTGCCAAAAATCTAGATCTAGAATCTGTTATTGGGACAGGAACCTATTCAAAATAAATATTTTACATGAAAGAGGTTCACAGAAAGTGTAATTCAAACAATACCAGTAACTTGTTTTACCTGATACACATGGCCTCCCCGTTTAACTGGTGTTAGAGCAAGAACTGGCTTGCAATTAGCGAGTGCTTGATGGAAAATTTTGACTGGATTACACTCTATAGTAGCTCTCTCTTCTGGTGTAGCCTTATGATATTTCTCAATCTGACTGCACTTGATGTTCTCAAAGGCCTGTTAAATTATTTGCTTATCAGTAAATTTAAAATAATCCATTGTGCATTTCAAATGACGTTTTTATGCTTCCATACTTACTTTTTCAACCAATTTTCTTGCTAAACTTTTTTTTCCCATCTCTAAAACCATATTTATAAATTTGCTGGAAGAAAGGTATGGGTAGAGAAAGTTGTAAGTAGATTAATTTTAATTGCCTAGATTTTAGAAAAAGGCATTTCTTTTAGAATACGCCTAGAATTGAATGTTTATAATGCCCGAGAGAAATTTTACACTTTTATAAGCCTGTTGTGTGCAATATAACAACAGTACTTGGAAGGGACTGGGCAGAATTTCTGAAAAATAGGGAGATGAAAACTACATATGGACACTGAAATTTGAGATAACTAGCCCAAATTATACGGTGGTAAATATCCAGTGTCCCTTTTTAATTTCAATAAATATTATGCTGCTATTGAAATATCAGTAACTCAATTACAAAATTCAGTAATTTATTGAAACCACTGCAATGATTTATAGACACCCAGTGTGTATTAAAAAAATATTTTTCCTAATTCAAGGTGTGGTCGAAGAATTATGCAACACATTATTTTGTATGCAAATTCATCTATTGTTCTACATTATGGATAGTTTTACTTTGGGTTGCAAAGTAACGGCCTTGCCCCACGTTGGAACAAGCACGACTGCCCGCACGCTATAAATCGGGACAGGAACGTCTAATCCACAAAATAGAACCACTCCATGAAGTCTCTACTAAACAGCCCATAATCAAACAATACCAGATCAGAGCTGAAAGGCTGGTGATGCAATACTATCCAGCCAAGATTTGCCATTTCCTGGTCAGTGTATCGACTAACATTTGGTCAAAAGTTGCTGTGCAAACAACAAGACATTGATGCTGTCGGATATGATGCAGCCTTGAATGAGGTTTCTTCAGGGTATGCCATGCACAAGTTGGGATTAATAATCGTGGTCCCTTCTGGCATAATGTCCACATGCCGGAAACCTGAATCCCAAAAAATTGTTGGCATAACCACTATTCACTTGCTCAGACGTGCTTGTCCAAATCCTTTCTGCATGAGCATACATATACATGTACTTGTCCAAGATGGCATAAGGCCGTCCAAATTGACGAAAACTATATTGAAAAATAGCTTTGTGTTTCAAAAAGATGCAGTAATTCACGGTATCAATGTTATAAAATAAGTAGCTTTAGAAAAAAATATGGTGCATTACATTTCGATTGCGTTGACAACATATAGTGAGGGGGGGAAAGTATTTCAACACCCTAAAAACTTTGAATCTTTATTTTTTGCAATCAAACTTATGCTAATATAAATAACATGCAAATTGAACAATTTTTAGGAAATGTCAACTTTAGATCTTGGCCATAAAAACTTATGAAGAAAAACAGCAAAATGGTAGTGGAAAAAATTATTTCAACACCTGTCTTTCGTTTGTATTTTGGTCGCTAATTATTCAAATAATCTTTGAACCCATAGTTCAGTTCTGTAGTTGCTGTCAGCATTTAATGGTGGGTGCAATACCAAAAGAATTCAAACCAAAAAAATCATCATAGCACCAAAAACTGAAGAGTTGTCCCAAGCATTGTGTGAACGTGTTGTAGTGTTACGTGAGCAGGGTTAATCATACTGTGGAATTGCAAAAACGTTGAAACTGAATTAGACCACGGTGTATATATAATCACACAAAAGAAGTATGAAACAAGAGCCGAAAATAAAAGTTAATTCTGGACGTCCAAAGTTGCTACAGATAGAGTGATGCAGAGAGAAGTTGGAAAGAATCCCTTTATAAGTAGCCAAGTACTTGCTGAAGACATTGCAACAACATCAGCAGACAAAAGCACTTGCAATTTGTTAAGAAGTACATCAATAAATCACAAGATTTTTGGAATTCTGTGATGAATCCATATTCAACGTATTTGGTTCTGATGAAAGAAACTTTGTATGACGGGAAAAAATACTGGTTTGAATCTTAAAAATATGAAAGCAACCGTTGAACATGGTGGTGGACATGTCATGACTTGAAGCTGTATGACAGCATCAGGGACTGGAAAGAATGCTAGGATGCATATTGACATTTTGCGCCATAACTTGTTGGAAAGTTTGGAAAAATTAGGACTCAGAGAGACGATTTTGGCCCAACGAGATAACGTCCCTAGGCCGCTCTATAATGTCAGAAGACAACCTAATACATTACCCCAATCGCCTGACTTGAACTCAATAGAAAATCTGTAGGCCATTTTGCACAATGAAAATTTAAAAAAAAAAGAAAATTTACCAACAAATTCTAACCAAAAATTCTATTCCAAAATATTAAGTTTTTTTTGTAAACACACAGACGCATTGTTCAATTTACATGAATAGTTCAATTCAAATGTTATTTATATCAGCATATAAGGTTCATTGCATGTTGAAATACTTTTTTCCCCTCACCGTACAGTGAAACCTCTCTACATGGGACACCGATGGTGCATTCTGAAAGTGTACCAGTTAGAGAGTTTAGTAACTTTTTCACAAATATGAGGTTGTACACGATACACTACATATCATCAGTTTCAA
Source organism: Kryphioiulus occultus (assembly GCA_034687865.1). NCBI lineage: Eukaryota > Metazoa > Arthropoda > Diplopoda > Julida > Julidae > Kryphioiulus > Kryphioiulus occultus. The sequence goes on along the minus strand of JAQGAF010005696.1, from coordinate 476 downwards.
TTTGTCTGAACACAGAATTTCCTATGACTTTGAGGGTATCTCCCCATGAGGGTGGCAAATGCATGTTGGCTACTAAAACGCGATTTAGTCAACATGAGCTTGTCATCACGATTTGGGCCCTGTGTTTTATCCCATGCTAGAAATCTCAAGTTTCAATTACCTGACTGCAAGGGGCTCTCTCCAGAAGGGCGGCAAAATAATATTGACCAACAAAAAAGCAATTTAGTTAGGGTGAACTATCATCTAATTCACATGGTTTTCTTATCACGCTAGCCTGGGCAGCAATAAATAGGGTGCAAAAAGGGCTTCAGCCCCATACGCTGGGCCCGTCTTAGGGGCCAGAATCCACCTCTTGGGAGATGGAGGCCAAGCCTCTAGTCGGCTCCCAGTATCAACCCAGTTGAATTCTAACTGAAATACGTTTTGCTAATACAATGAAAGCCCTCTAAGTGGGATACCTATTGCGCATTCTGAAA